>WUAM01000310.1:1404815-1430216 GCA_024336885.1 Actenoides hombroni
CCTCCTTCCCCCCTCCCCTCCCAAACCCCACTGTACACCATATGCCTACCATGTAGTTTAATCACTTACGACCTTTGTGAAAAAAGAACCAATAATGAAAAGCCTTTAAGTTTTTTCCTTTAAATATGTTTCCTGCACATGTGCTTGCATACTAATATACATTTCTTCTTGAAATGACCTGTCCTTGGGTGTTGGTACAATTAGTAAATGAGTGGCTTCTTTCTGTTCTTTGTTGAAAACTTTTCATGGCATTCTTGGCAAGGATAACTTTGTTAAGAGGTGGATCAATATTGTTTAAATAAAATGCTTCTGACTATTTGCCTGGAAAACACATCAAGAAGAAATGATGAATATTTTTTTACTGTAATTAGAATATAATTCTGGTCATTTGCATGTATTCTATCTTCTTATTCAATTTTGGGGAGCTCCCCCATCATATATTTGTTCCGTATCTTTGGTATGTCCTTTTAAAGGAAAAAGTAATTTCTTGGGGTTTTTTTCTTTTTACTGCAGATAGTGAACCAGTAATCTTGCATTTAATTATATGTTTGAAGATTACAGAGTAGTCATTGATCTGCATTAGAATGCCCGCAAAATTTACTTTCAGCATTCATTTGCTATTTATAAATACTTTATATTCACCTTTATTTTTCAGTTCTCTTATGAGAAAACTCCATCACAGCCAAAGGAAGTACAGAGAGGAACATCTGACTTGTAGAATGTGAATGGGAGTTATTTTTAGAACAATGAATACAAATCTGGGTTGGTAGGAGGGAGAAAGTTTGTCAGATTAGAAGAATTTCAGTCGTTTTTTTTGTTAAGAGCCAGTCTTTTTAAATCACCAGTATGCTTTGGTGTGCACGTTTGAAAGTTTCAGTGGCTGATCCAGTGAGGAATGCGTCAGAGAACTTTTTTCTAAGTGGCCAGGTCTGCTGCATCTGTTGTTTTGCCTGCTGACAGTGTAGGATTGCTGGTGCACAGCCAGTGGTTGCTGCCATTGTGGAGAGGAACCTAGCAGTGCTTTTTGACAGTAGGCTGCCAGAGAACACAGGAACTGGAAAGCATGATGGAAGAACTTGAAAGGCCCTTTCTTTCCACAGATAGCCTGCTGAGTTCAAACTTTACAGCAGTCCTTCAATTGACTGGCTGCTTGGGATGTCTAATGTGTTCCCCTGAAGATAATGTATTGTACTTTTTTTCTCAGACAGGAACTCCCCCTGCACTTTAAACGTGCTCTCTTTTCTTTTTCTTTGTGTTTTTTTTTTCTGTGTTGGTGAGGGGTTTTGTTGTTTTTTGTTTTGTTTTTGTTTTTTTGTGGTAAAGGAGGAAGACTTTTATGCTGAACACTTTTTTTGCATGACTCTTCAAACACAAATGTGGGAATTGAGTCACCAAGGGAGTCCTAATGTGTAACTTCTTTAAAGGAGTAGCTTGTTTGATAATTATATTAAAGATAAAAAAGCTATGCAGGTAATACTGTTTTATAACCTGGAGATTTAAAGTCCATGGCATATTGTCATAGATCATAGAGGACTAAAGGAATGAGAAAGGAATATAGGATATTACTGGAGACTGGTGTTCTGAGAAGGAAGGAAAGATTGAAAGGAAAGAAGCAGCTTCTAAGGAGGCAACTACAAATACTGTGTTGGGTAAAGACACATTAGCTTCTTCCACAGGAAGGTATTCTGCTACGAAATAAGACTATCTAAAAAAATAATTATTTTTTTTGTTCTTGCCTTCCTTTGTCTAACAGTATCTTGGTAAGCAGAAGTGTGCTTTTACTTCCACTAGAAATATTGGGCACTTGTATGTGGTAGAAGTGAATACATGACTGGCAGGCTCCTTGTACCAGATGGAACTGCAGAGGCTTTGGCTTTTGCAGGTTGCTGTTGAGAGTGTTACCCTCTAAACACTGGTTGTTTTTCTTCAGAACTGCTACATGTATGGCAAAGACCGCCCAGCATGCGTAAGAGCCAGCATCAACTGCGTAAGAAGCTGTCACACCCACAACAGACATATTTATTAAGGTTCTTACCAGAGAGGAAGACTAAAATGGAAGCTAAATTGTCTTTCCTGTCCTTCTGTTATGACTCATGGGAGCTGCTTTTGTGCTCGATGCTTTGATAATCAGTCTGCTTATGTGTCACTGTGGTCTTACAAGCATCCTGCTAAGCACCCACTCTTTTTGAGTTGGCCACAGCTGCTAGAGAAGCTCATAAATCCCATATTTTGACTCTGAGAAGAGTTCATATATCCAGGATGAGCTGAATTTTTGAATCTGTACTTGCATACTAAAGGAAGAGCGCTTACAGAATAAGATAAACCAAACCAAATTATTATTGGTGCCCTGGTCTTCAAGCTCTGCTTTGCTTTAGGAATTTAACCAAACTGGTATCTTTTATTAGCTGGGAGGTGATTCAACCCTTTTTCTAGCTGTGTGCTTGCTGTGGGATGGGAGTTTTGTTCATGTTTTTCGCTTCTGTATCCCGGGCCCAGATGCCATGGAGGTGTGCTGCCTTTTAGGCCAGGTATGTGACGATGGCTTCCCTTGATGTGCAACTTATTCAGATGACTTTGTGGGTTTCATATGTCAACAATTATTTTTTTTTAAGAGCAAAACAAATCCTGAAAAAAATCAACAACAATGAAGTCAAGTTCCAATGACGATACTAACGATGTCAATAAAAGCTTGCTGGAGTTGCATTTTAAAACCTGTGAGCTTGTGCAAGCAACCTTGGTGTTTTGCTTTTACATAATTTGTTCAAGTTTGAAAGTTTTCTAAATTTTGTATTTATTTTCTCCAGCTGTTCTTTTCATTCCTGATTTTTCTTTTGTGAGCAGAGGAGGATAGATTGAAGCTTAGAGTATGGAAATGGCTTGCTTAATGGCAAATTCTTTCTGTTTTTTATCTCTTCTTCAGCTTGTTTTTTTTAAAATTCCACATTGTGCATTTCTTCATGTTATGAAATCTTGATGGCTCTTCCTTCAGATCCTTGTCTCATTAGAAGGTCTCCTGTCCCTCCATAAAATGGAAAAACTAGTGGTAATTTTCTTCCAAGTGCAGGAGTGAGACTGGCAAAATTTCACTAGCAATATGATTGTTGTGGGATTTTTTTCCCTCTCCATTCTTAAAATCAGAATATTATTACTAACATCCTCCTCACAGCTGTTCAGATTTGTTCTTCCTAATCTTCCCCATAATATTGCTGGTACATTCTTCTGAATCAAAAATCTCGGGGGGAAGCGGGGGGAATCGGATTGTTTTCTTAACCCTGTCTCTTGTATATTCTGCTATAACACTGAATCACGTGCTTATAGCTCTTAACTAGGATTTTCCTGCAAAATCTCAAGAAATAGAACTGTGTATATAAAGGGGAGGAGGAAAGACCCTACAGTAATGATACATCATGACTAATAGTGGTGGTTCATGCTTGTTTTCATGCACACACCTTGTATGACAGAAGGTGTGCCAGGGTTTGGATTAATATGTAGCCATCAAATGCCAGGTACTTTTATGGTATTAGTTCTTCACATCTGTTTCCTGACCCACTGTTATGTTAGTGAAACAATGAAAATGTATCTAGCCTCTATAAATTTTTAGTTGTACCTTCTCGTGAGTAAAAATAATAATTAAATAAAAAGATTAAGTTCTTGTTTTGGGAGAGCAAGAGGGGTGTATTACCTATTATCAAGAAGCTTGTTTAAACGCGAATGGATGACTTTGAAGGAAATTAGAAATTTGTAACTGGCTTCATTAGGGTGCAAATTGCACTCTTTTTCTGTCTTGATATGTGAAATGAACTGTATACTTGATATGTACAGATATACAAATCTGAGTGTACATTTCTAGAACAGAGTTTTATTTCTCCACATTTTGTGAAGTGTCTACCTCAAGTTTATTATAATTCTTACTAAATGTCTCTACTAAAATCTAACTATGTAAAAAGTGCCTTCCTCCCTCCTCGCCCAGCTATTGATGATTATGAAATAACAAATAGCATTTTTGTTTAGGATTGAGGCCTTTGAGTGACTGGTTAACTTGGATGCTTTTGGGTGATGCTGTAGTATTCTTAATGGTCCTGAAGGGAAAAGAAATTGGTGAAGAGGTTTTCCTCCATTGTTCTAATTTAAATGCAAATGATCAGATACCGTAATGCTGTATTAGTCCAGATGTTTATACCCAGAATGTTTATACAGGTTTTGTGTTTTACATATAAGCCTTATATGCTATGGTAAACCAATTACATTTGTATTAAAGTCTCACACTGTCTTAGTCCTGGATTAAGTAAAACTAATTTGTTCTTGTTCATGTCATGATGCTCCATTTTGCTGAACTGGCTGTGTTTTTTGGAATGCCATGGTAACACTGAGACCCTGTCAGAGATCTGTTGGCTTAATTTATGTTGTTGATGTGCTGTGAATCTGGCTGCCTCAGAAAGGGGTGTTGGGAGAATGACTGCTATTTCCCTACTGAGAACCTTTGAGAGGTAAAGAATGGCCTTATTTCCTCTTCTGCAAGGGTTATCATTCTGGCCAGCAGGCAACTTATTAAAACAGGCCTATATGGTACTCAGTGCAAAGAAGGAAATTGTGGTTGCTATTAATAAGGTTTTCCTTGCTATTTCCAGTGTTCAGCTTGAAAGAATCCATCCGGTCTTTGCTAAGTTACAGAAAAATGTAATTCTTGCTGTGGATAACTTTCCCGGAATTACTTTTTTGGTTAACACTTCTAGATTTTATTTTTTATTTATTTTTATTATTGCAGTTACTCTGCCATTCACAAGACTGTGTCATTCATGGAGTTCAGTTTGTATTGCCAGATTCTCTGCAAGAATCAGTGATTTTAAAAACAGTCTTAAAAAGGCTAGTGCCTTTCAAAAAAGCAGAAAAGAAAATCCGAGCAAGTTCAGTGGGTGCTGCCACTCAGCAAGTGTTTTTAGCAGTCTCTTTTCAATCTTTCAGTAGCTTTTGAAGGCAGGGATCTCAAACAAGTGCATACATCTGGTTCGGGGATTAGATGGGTCTAGGCTAGTCTGAGTGCAGTAATGTTGCAGAAGAGAACTAGTTTGAATTACCACCCTGCTTGAGAAGATGTGACAGAAAAGTTGTGGCAAAAAGCGTTTGGGTATGAACCCATACTACTGCTGCACGACACTTGTAATCTTTTAATTTGTTCTCCTTTTTGAGATGAGCTTCTCATAAAGTGCTTTCAGCAGAGCTGTGCGTGAAGATGACTGGAGCTAGCGCAGAAGAGGCAGCTTTGTTTTGGGAGTGCCCCTGAATGTGCATCTGTATTACTTTTCCTGTCAGTCATTATGTACTTTGGGAAGAATTCAAGAAGCTGGTTTGTGGTGTTCTTTGGGCCAGTCGAAGTGTATCACTGGTGGTCAGTGAACACCAGTCAGTGAGTTGACAGGCTTTTACCTTTAGGCAATTACATGTGACTGCTGTTCTAGGTGCCATGCATAAAGGAGCACCAGCGTAACAAGTGCATCAGCTTTCTGTGGCTCTTTTCCTTTTCACTTCATTAAAAGTTAACGGTGTGATCAATGGGAAGGGGAAGAAGGATAGTACTGAATTTCAGGAAGGAACATTAGCTGCTTACAAATCTAACCTTTATTCCTGATTAAAAAAAAAAAGGATAGGATATGTACTGAATACACTTGCAGAAAATTTTATTAAAAATAAAATTAAAAAAATAGTGGATCCCAAGCTGCAGGCCTGTATAGCTTTACGCAGTTTATGAGAAATTTAGAAATCGTCAGTGAGGGATGGAGTAAACTTCACCTAAATTTCTTATTGAGTTTTTGATATGTTATCTCATAAGTTTTTTTGCTGTTTTGTCATGGATCCAAAAAGTTTTGTGTGCACTGTAAGGTAGAAAGACAATGTATGGTAATAACATGAGCAGATAACTAATGAATGTTATCATAAATTAATTTCTAGAAAAAAATGAATAATGTTGAGAAATGGAGTAGCAGATTTGGTGATGTCATTGAATAGTGCTTATAGAAGACAATGTATGTTTTCTGACTCTCCTTTCTTTCCAGCAAGTACGCTTGCTCTTCTGAAGGTGACTGACTTGTTTTCTTACATCTTGCTTACATTCTGGCATTACTGGTTCTTCCAAGGTCTCAGTAGTGATATTTCTGTCACTCAACTGCAGCATGGGGACAGCCAGCTGCACCCATGTGCCTGGCACCAACTTGTTTCAGTAGAATGCCAAAGTAGCTCAGTGTGGGCTCTGTTCTCATGTTAATGGGTGCAACTGAGCAGATGCTCCTGCTTTTTGGGAGCTCACGCTTTTTTTAGTTTGTTACTGTAGCCAGAAAGCCTGGACAAACAGCACAAAAGTTTATGTGAGAATGAGATGCCAAGAGAATGAGATGCAGGACAGTATATGGAAGGGAAAGAGTATTTTATGAAAGTCACAAGTAATTAAAAAAAATTAAAATAAAAAATTAAACCAGTAAACTAAATCGCTGAAATAATCCATTAAGGAGTGGGTAACTTTAAAAAAAAACAACACACAACAACAGCAAAAAACCAACAAAACAGAAGCAACAATCAAACAAAAACAAATGAGGAAACACACATACAGAAAAAGCAAACAAACAAGCAAACAAAAAACCCCAACACACAAAACAAAACAAAATAAACAAAAAAACCCCAAAAAACAAACAAAACCCAAGCAAACACAAAAAAACCAAAACAAAACAAAACCTAGACATCCCTTTAACTTGGAAGTCACTACTTAGTTTTCAGAGTTTCCAAATATACTGTGGTTGATTAACTCTGAAGTTGATTCTAAAGTAAGAAAACCCCCTAGATTATCTCCCTGTGCCTTGCTGACACTAGTGTCATTGTGACTTTCCTCCACCCTTGAGTCATCCTTTTTGTTATTTGTGATTTAATCAACACAGGGCACTTGGCCAGCACCCCTGGCTTATAGTGGAATAGCAATGAGACTTCTCAGTTGGGTGAGCTGAACCCAGTATCATAAGGTCACACTCATCCGTTACACTTTAGTAAATTAAATTAATTCACTTCTCTCCTGCCATCTTGTTCTTTATGAGTAGTCCTGTTCCTGGAGCACTGAACTGCGGAAATGACATAGTTCCAACTTACGGCGAAGCTGTTTGGTTTTCCCTCATTTTGGAATGTGAGATGTATGCCTTTAATATTAGAGGAAAAATGCAGTCTGAATTAGCAAAAACAAACTTTGGTGTGTTTAGTTTATCGGACTTGTAAGATTATAGGAGAGATGTGGTGAGCCTAAAGGAGACAGATGTCAAAAACTTTGCTCTTTTCCCTGTGTATTGTTGCTGGATTTGACAATTTACTTCAATGTTAGGGAAACATGGGGAGAAAAAAGCTTCATAAACATTTTTTTTCTGTTTATTACACTCCCATTAAATAAGCTGATAATGGAAATAATTTTCTAAATCTGAGTGCTAGTCAGTCTAGCAAATAATTTCCTTTATGTTTGTTTGGGTTTTCTTTTGTTTTTTGGTTGTTGCTTGCATGTGGGTTTTTGTTTTTTGATTGTTTTGTTTTTTAAACAATCACAGAAAGTAGTAGTGGAAGAATATTCTTCTATTTTTAGTGAGGGTTTTTTTAAGTTAACCTTTTTATCCTTACAGTGGACAAATAATAAACTGACTAAACACAATTTGGTTTTATACCTAGCTGTCAACATACATCAGACTGAGAATATGAGTAATTATAGGTGTATTTTTGCTCAGTGAGATAGTTCCTGTCAACTTATCTCTTTCCTTCTGTTCTGTAGAAAATAACTTCTAGTTATTATTGTAATAGACATCCTAAGTATGGGATTACAAGGCCAGCTGTTCTGTCGGATATATGCTCTTAATAGGTTCCTTCCATTGTACATGCTGCTTCTACATTGTGAAATGTAGAAGTAAACTGTCTGTTACAGCTGACAGTATCGGTATGTTACATACATACACCACTGTTCTCTCTTACTGAAATAAATTACTAATTACATTTCTTTTTCTTCTTTCCCTAGGAAGCAACTGACTGCCTAGAAACTAAGAAAGGGTGTGAGAGGTTGTGTTGAACGAGGTGGAATTTTTTTTCCAAGAGCCTTTTCACAATTGCCTTTTGCAAAATCTTTGGACACTCCTTGTTGTGCCATGTTTTGTGGCTCTCGCTTTAAGAGGAATTTGTCTTGATGAAGATTCCTAACATTGGTAATGTGATGAATAAATTTGAGATCCTTGGAGTTGTAGGTGAAGGTAAGTGATATCTGACTGAAAAATTAATTAGAACTTTATATAGATTTGACTTAGTCCTCTTGATGGTAATAGGTTTTAATTTGCAAAATATTGCTTCTATGCATCAGTCAATTCTCTACAGTCCTTTTAATTCTATTCTCAGATGGAAGAAGTTTGGAAGATGAAAGCACAGAAAGAGAAATGGGATAGTTTTCTAGGTTTGGGCTTTTTTGGTTTTGGGTTTGTTTTTTTGTTGTACAGTTTACTATATTAATTTCTCTTTAGTGATACTAGGGAGATGCAAGTTATCAAACTTCTCTGCAAGTGTATTTAAAAAAAAAAGTCAGCTGTGTTATATCTGTTTAGTTTCAAGAAATTTTTATGAAGTTGTTTCAGTGCACAGAAAATTTGTGCAGTACCTTTATATGCAAGTTCTGGATAATAATGCTGGGGAAGATTTTATTTCTATAGCCAGGAGTTGACTAAAGACTGTTTTAATTTGATGCTTTTTTTTCTGCTTTGAAATGGTTTATTTCTTTTTTCTTTTTTTTTCAGGAGCCTATGGCGTTGTACTTAAATGCAGACACAAGGTAAGTAAATTGCTTTAAGTCAGAGATAAATGGTATTTCAGTGAAACTGTGACTTTTTATGAGAACTGAGATGTTACTATGTATGAGATGTGGCAGCTGGGGTGGATTTTTCCTAGCAGTTACTCATTTTTTTGATTGCAATAATGTCAGAGGAAATGGTTACATATAGTACCAAACCTCTATCTTTTTGGTGTTTAATATTTCTGAAATATGTGAAATATTACTAATGTTTCATTAATCTCAACTAAGAAATCTTTAAAAAGAAAGAAAAAAAAAGAAAAAGAAAAATGTTGGTTTGGAATGCACTTTATGCTCAAACAGTCTCAATTAGAATGTCAGTTTAATTGCCAAATACTGCTGTATAAGCACTTACCTGTCTTGGAGGGGCAAGGAGGTGGCATCGATGTGGAATTTCTACAGCTGTTGGACAATCAAAGTGCAGTAAGAAAGCACTGACTTTTATGCTTGTTGATTTAAATTTGGAAGAGGAAGAAGTAAAAAAGTTTTTTAAAAAAAAAAAGAAGTTTGGCAACCTGTTTTACACTACTTCACTGCTGTGTCAGTTGGATGTATCTGAACTTGCTGCTCATCAACAGGGAACTCTGACATGAACTACTTTGCTATCTTTGGAGCTGCAGTGTATCATATAACAAAATGACTTCAACTTTTCTGAAGCAAGCAATTTCAGAATTATATAATGATTTATTTGTAGTGATCCAACAATACATAAAGGTTTTTCTAAGTAGTTCATACCTCTTACTTTTTTTTTTTTCCACAGAAAAAGTTAATGTGCAGAGGGCCTGCATTCCTGTGGTGGCTATTAACATGTACACAGAAGGACTTTTGCACAGGACATATATTTGTGGTGTCTTACACTATTATACTGACAAATTTAAAGGAAAAAAAAAAATAGAACTTGAAAAGAAGTTGAAGCCTTGTTGGGCTTGGGAAAGACTATAACACTCAATAGAATGGCTTTGGTAAATCGGGTACTTTTGAATAGCTACAGAATATTAATTCAGGATGAATAGTTTGTCACTACCCAGGTGCTCTCAATATAGTTTATACTAGGCAGCCATCTTCTTTATGGAAGGTAACCTCACCAAGACTAAGAAGTTTCTAGGATTTCCTGCATTCCTGAGTCAGATTTAATTTAAGCTCTGCATGTCTTCAGTCATGTCCTCATTAAGAGTATAAGGCAGGGTAATCCATTGTCTGAGTTCCTATAAGAATACTTTACAGTATGCCAGGTGACTAGAAAGGAGAAGTCTTCCTTTAGCAGAGGGAGGTGCTTATTCCAACAACCTGTGTAAGGATGCTGGATTGCTTGTGATGATCTGAGTTTTCAGGTGGTCACACCATTTTTTTTCTGCAACTTGAAGCTTAATAGAAGCAATTATATTGAAGTTCTAAACCAAAGTGGATTTTATGAAAGCTTCTAACAAGGGAGCTTACTAAGACCTAAGGTTTCCAGTATTTGGAGATCTGAAGAAAAGGCAAAGTACATTGCTATTTTAAGCTTACTGATTTATGATTCTCACTTAAAACAAGCTGCACTCAACCTTTAAGAGCAGATGACTGTAGGAGCATCTGTTTTACTAAAAAAGAGTAATTATTTAGAAGTTAGACTTTGACATGCATCTCTTTTCCTGTCCTTCCCCTGGCTGTTTGTCAGCTTAACTTTTTCCTTCTATGCCTTGGTAAAATATGTTGAGACCTCAGCTCTCTGCAAGGTATTGCGTAGATTCAGAACAGACGTATCCTGTTTGTTGCCTAGATAAACACGCTTTATGAAACTTTTAATACTTGCTGTAAGAGTTTATTTCATGTTTAGTTATAGGCATCATAATATATAGAATTATTTACTAGCTTCTACATTTTTGATGGCTTATTCCTTTTAAATATGGAGGAAAAGTGATTATAAAGGAAGAGAGTTGGAGGGACAGTATGAATTGGACCTTGAAGATGTGACAAGACGATATCTGTTTGCTCCAGCGTTTCATTTACCTTAAGACAGAGAAGTTGTGAATTACAGACAGAAATGTCAAGGTTCTGATATTAATCATTGACTAGAATGAACGTGATAGAACTGGAGCTATAGAGAAACACCCTTCTAATGAGAAGAAGAAAGGAGAAAGGAAAGGGGAGAAAATTCTAATTCCTGTGACAGTAAAGATGTTATAAGCTGAAGGATGGGGGTTTAGGTGAGGCCTAAAACCAGTCACTAACTATCTCAAAAAGGGAATTTCCACCATACCATGATAACAAAGATTGTGCATTAAGAAAAATTACTTTTATAAAAGGAAGAGAAAAACCCAAACTCATCACAGGACGGTATATATAATTCTCCTTGATCAAGAACTTTTTTTTTTTTTAAATACAACTTTTCTATTTATGTAGGAGAACAAAGATTTAATTCACTTTCATGAAGTTTTAACAGAATTAACTGGAATTGCAAGGATATGGGGGGGTTTTTACTGTTTGGCTGCTGATGGGTGTACTTTTTTTTTTTAGTATGAATGAAGAAAATAAGATGTTCTTACACATGATGTGTAGCAGGTAGCACAGTTGAGTATTGAGTGCATTACATAGTAAGTCTATTCAGCACCTCGTAAGTCCAGAAACAGCATAAAAATTAGAGAATATTGTAGTATTTTTTATGTATGTATGGTATATGCAAGGCCATCCTTGGTCTTATTTTCTCAGCATGTACTGCTTTTCTTTTTGTGCAAATCTAGCAATTAGGTCTAAGAATTTGAATGTAGAAATATTTATATTCATCTTTATAAATAGTGGTAACATGCCATGATCACATTCTCAGCTATTGTAAGTCAATGTATTTCCAGTATAATTGTGAGAGGGTAAATTTTGTGTGAAATGAGGAGCTGGCCCCTACTTGCAACTATTTTCCACTAGTGCTTCAATAAATATGGAGCTTTTTGCCCCAGTGCATTTCATTGGCATGTGTATCTGGTTTTAAATTGGAGAGAGTGGCATAAGGAACAAATACCGTGTCATTATTATATGTGGGAACATCATCAGAAAAGCAAAAGTAGCTCTTCTAGAATGACAGTGTTTACAGTATCAGACAGCATGTCTTTACCACAAATCCTTCATGGCTAACCGTGGTTTGTGCATAAAGATAACTTGCTTATCTGTTCTGTTTTGGGTTTTGGGTTTTTTTTCTGATGTGAAGCTAATACAAAAAATGTTGAGGTAAAGCAGATCTGGTGTTCTGAAAAGCTTTTTTTTTTGTGTGTGAGAGGACTTTTCATGGGAAAAATACTGGAAAAATATTTTATATTCACAAACTATTAAGAGAGTCTGGCTTATTTACTGGATCTCAGTTATGTTTTCGGTACAGAAAAAACACTTGAGCAGTTCAGCAATATCAATCATGGCTGAGGACAATAATCTTCACTTATGTTTAAGACTTGTCAAATATTTGGCCTTTTAATAAAACCAGTATCCCCTTTACTTTGCAGTGTGGACTTACAGCTTCATGCAGAGTTATCCTTTGCTAATAGGGACAGAATTATTAGGAGGACTCTGACATCAGATACAAAGCTGCTAGGACAATATTGTGTCTTAAAATCAGTACAATGATAGGAAGGTGCTGTGGAAAAGCCATAGGTGTCCAAAGGCAGGCACATGGAAGAAAGAAGACTGGAGGAAAAAATAAAACTGAAAGTCAATGTGAAGAGGGAATTCACTGATATACTGTGAGATAACAAACTGTACCTATATATATATATATATATACACACACACACATGAGGGAACAAAAATATGAAATTTGAAAACTGAAAACTGTAGCTGCAAGTAGCAGGAGTTTGTAGAAATGAGGTGAATACATCCTTGGATGACTGGGTAAGTGGAGAATCTGTCTAGGTGGACAAGATGATGACACTGTAATGGGTCATTTGTTAGAATGAGGCAAAGCTTACCACAGGGCCTGGCTGGAGAAGAAGGAGGATTCTTACTAGCAGGCAGTCAAACCATAGCTGTTCTACTAATGCGTTGAAAACAGTGATTCTTTAGTTCCCATCCACAGAGCATGCACACTGGTTTATTGTATCTAAACAGGGTTTTATCAATGTTCAGTTGAGTAAGTGAGAAGGACATAAATGAAAGGTTTTTGGGTGTTTTTTGTCTGTTTGTTTGAATTTGCTTTTTTGTTTGTTTGGTTTTGGTTTTGTTGATTTTGGTTATTTTGGTGGGTTTGTGGTGGGGTTTTTTTGTTTTGTTTTTTCTTTGGGTTTTTTTTAAATACGTATAAATTTATGCTGGTTTTTTTGATTAAGAAGGTGTGTGATGAAGCAAATTCTATAAAAGCACAGTAGAAACCTATGAATTCTCATAGATTAAAATTTCTCTTGCTATGGTGTTCTGTGTTACCAGAGTCCTTGAAGCCTGAGGATACAATTTAATGATTTAGAAATTTAATGCTAGTTGTTCTTATATGTACATAATCACCTGCCTAATGTGTTTCTGGTCTTCTAGCTTAGAAGTGTTCTGAGTTTCATTGTTCTTTGTAGTACGAGGTATTTTTAGACCTTTTTCTTTAAGACAAACACCACTGAATTCCCGTATTAGAAACAAGTAAACACAAATGTCAATTTACAGAATCATTTAGCCACTTCAACGCACTGAAGAATGATAACTAACTGTTTTAATACGTTTAGTACTTCCAGTCAATTTCCTCTTAGCCTGGTATTTCATTTTGTCTTGTTTGAGCCTTTGGTAACATTCTTGCATTTTCTTCTGATTAAGGGGTGTGTGTGAGTGTGTAACAGAGAGTATTTGAAAGAAATACTGACCTCTTAAAGAAAGGTATAGTTTACTAATTTGAAAGTATAATGTCTATGCATATGTAACAAAATAATAAGGTTTCATTTGAGTATCTTGTCCTTTTCCATACTTTTATCACTAGATCCACTACTGACCAGCAGGGTCACAGTTCTTTTAGTTTTCCCTTTTAAATAAATGGGTTTTTTGTCTTCCAGGCAACCCATCTCTGCTTCTGCGCTATTCATGCTATTTATTTCTGTTTAAGCTCAGTCAGGAATCCCCCATTTAACTAATGCTGGCCAACTCCAGATTTTTTTCCCAGCTTTCTGTGTGTTGGAGTGGGCCATTCCTGTGCTTAGAGGAAGTCATCCCTGTAGAACAACCAGCCCTTCTAAACCCCCTTACCCTTTGGGACTGCCTCTAAGCAGAGCCTTAAACAAGGTGAAGTCTGTTTTATTGAAGGTCCAGGCTTGTAATTCTACCCTCACTATTTTTTTTTTTTTTTTTTTTTTTCCCCCAGGATTTTAAATTCAACTATATTGTGGTGTTTTGCCTCAGGAGGTGCTGATCTGTTGTAAGAAAAGCACTCAGACTCTGTAAAATGTCATTTAAAGTGCTATTTCTTTATAGTGTTAGCTTCAATAAAGGAAAAATGGTACAGTGAAAACTAGACTTTATTGTAAGGCTTTTATCTTAACTCATCAACATAAAAAGAAGGGTTAGCAGATTTCCAGTTAGAAGAGTAAGACAACTGGATATCTACTTCTTTTTATGCTGAGTTTCACTTCAGTGTCAAAATTAAAGGTAAACGTACTTAATGGTTGCATTTATCTTCAGTGTGTTGTTTTCTGACATCCTGCTTTAGATCTGGCTTTCAAGGTTCCCTAGTTCTCCAGCATGTGTTAAGCCAAATGCTTGGACTGAAGAATACAGTCTTCATTGCAGTTTATCTTCAACTTTTTTCTGGTATTGTCTTCTCTACTGAAAAGGATACAACTTTCTTTTCTTCTACTTTGGATTTGACTGATTTGACAGTAGCTCCTGTTTAGTTGACTGAGAAGTGAAATGATGAGTAAATCAAATATCAGAGTTCCCCAAATGAGCAGATTGCTGTCTGCACTTTTTTCCCCCTCAATGTTACACTCTTTTATATGATGGAGATGCTATGAACTGATTTCAGCTTTTGACTACTCGGAGGATCAGCTATTACTGTGTGGTGTTTGAACGCCAGAAGACTAGTTGTGCTGATTCAGAAGTTTATGGTTCTTGATGTTTGTATTTCACTAAACTTTTTGTAATACCGTGAGTTAAGGAGAGATATTTGTGTACTTTTGACAGCTATATAATAGGTACAATATTGCTATTCAGCATTTTAATGACTGATCTGAAGGTAAATATGAAAGTACTGCTGTTAAGGTATGGAAAACAGGCTGCAGTGGTAAGCAATAGAAAATAATGCAGAGGATTTAGCATTATGTGGCAAGAGCTTCAATTCAGGCAAAGCACATCTTAAATATTTGTATTCCTTTATATACAATTGACTTCCAAAATCAGAGCCTTGCAGCTTTATGTTAGCAGCATTTTGAACACTCAGTTTTGTCATTTCAGAGCGAAGCTGAGTAATGCATAGACTTTCCAATCTACTACTCTGATATACGCAAGAATGGACATTTTGGGTCAGATCAGTTCAGCTAGCTCAGTATCTTAGAAGTGACTTTGTCAGAGGTAAACAATGGATTAAGAACATGGCAAGCACACTCTCCACAGCATTCACAGTCTCTAATTGCTGCAGTGCTACTGGAAAGTCATTATCACCAGGATATCCTATCATAGATTATGCCAGCAGTGTATCCTTTTATTACCTTACTTATTCTGTGCCTAAAGCTATCTGTCCTTTAAGTCATCTACTTGTCTGTGAATGCTGTTTAAAATACTATCTGGTATTTCTGTATGCTGTGTAAATTATTCTGTCCTTACACATTTTTTTTTTATATACCATCAATTTACATATAACTTTTTTTACCTAAAACCAGGTAAAAAATATAGTGCCATATACTATCTGTCGAAGATGTCACACATTCTGTCATTGTTACTATTGCTATCTCGTTGCTGCCTCTATTTAGTTACATTCTCAATTTTTTTTGCTAATTTTTTTCTTTGAATTTTTATATGTAATTAAAAGCAGCATTGCTAATTTTTACTACTAATCGAATGTGTTTTGGCTCTGTGGCAAGAGTTTTGTTTTTAAGCATGGCCAAGGGCAAATCTCTGTGTAGCATACCATTTTCTTTCAGTAATGGCAGCTTACCTATGGAGGATTAATGCTGTTGTTCCTCAGGCTAAAGCACCAACTTGCTGATATGTTTTTGTGCCAGAATTTGTGTGAAATACATACAGTGAAGATGGGACCTGTATTGAGCTTCTGAAGTAAACAGAGTGTGGCAGTAGGGAATGTTTGCAGTAGTCAGAGTTGAGATCTATCTTGAGTATTATGTGAGGAAAATAGAGCTATTTGGCAAGCTGTAGTGCTGAAAATCATATTAACTCTTCAACAGCTGTTTGCTTCAACTTCACCATTAGGCAATGACTAACCTTTTGCATTCCTTAGAGAATTCTGGTTCAAAGTACTGGTTATATATTATTTCTTCCATGGGCTTCCATACTTTGCTTACATCACGTTCCCTTGAGTGCAGAAGTGAGAGGCAAGCTTGATATCAATGACATATAATGAATATGTATAACTTCTTGCTATGCGGGGTAGATGCTAATGTGGTACTGGAAGTTTCTAAAGCTTCCATTTTTCAATGATGTGTTGTGGCATTTGTCTATATCTGAACTTGAGCCTCTTCCATAGTCCTTTCAGTTCCCCGTGGCAGGGAGAAACATACCATCAGATTAGCATTACATTAATAAGTTTTAAGTACCATTGATGTTAGTGAAGTTCTGATTTATATTAAAGTGAAATATTCATATATGTGCTGTTATTTCTCCAAGGATCAGATAGTTGTGCAGAATGGAGGGTAGAAACTACATTGCTAAGATCATAGGTTGATAAGAGCTGACTATTCAGTCTCTCCTCTCCCACTCTCAAGGTGGGCTATAATAATCTTTGTATCACAACATAGCTGCCTTTTAAGACTACAAAAGTAGTCTTATTCCCAAATACCTTTCTGCATTGTAAAAAACATGAAAGTACTAATTTTGAGGAAGTTATCCAACTCTAAAGTGACTTACCTACTCCAGTAGTAAATAAATAAATGAAAAATAGATCTCTATTTGGTGTTGTCCCAGTTTCCTAGGAGTCTGAGTCTTGGGATTAACTGAAATAAACATTTGTTTTTCACATTTTTAAGGCTGTATGGAATTAGAGGATAAAATAAGGTAGTCCCATGTCTCCTTTTGATTGTTTTTCTTGCATTATGTTGTCTTCTGTCTTTTACTTCTGCTTTAGGCGACTAAAATATGCTGTATTTCAAGGATTATTTTTTTTTTTTTAATTGTTATGAACCCTTGCTATATTTTTCGCTCGCATACAATGATTTCTGTAAGAGGACCTGGCCAAGTTGTGCGATGCAGGTGTGAAAATAAATGCATTAAATTTAATGGTTTTCATTATTCATATTGGTCAGTCTGTAGCTGTATCAGTGCAACAATGCTGCTTTGGTGTCTGCAATTTCCTTTGAGTCTGACAATTCAGACTGCTATGTGGAAGGTCCCTTGTGGGATACTCCATTCCTTTAACTCCTCCTTTGTACTCATCACGTTACGAACCCTGCTCAGATGTGGGTGGTGTTCAGTATTCATAATTGGCATTTCTCCCCAAAGGCCAATTTAGAAATGGAAGGTGTGGGGGAAAGATGAGGGAGAGCTTTCAGAGGGGAGCAAATAACTTTCTGTGGAAGAGGATACTAGGATTATTTTTTTTTTCCAGGTGTATTGAATTTAAAGCAGTACAGCGTGAGGTTGTTACTTTCAGTGTCACGAATTAGGGTGGCTTAAGTTGGCTTGGTCATTACAACATTGGGTAATGGAATTTCATGCAGCACAAAGGTAGGATGCAGAGAGACTTGATGCTGCAGAAAAATCTTGAAAACAAAAAGGAGGAAGAGAAACAGGTGATCAGTGTTACACTCCAGTAATACAGGTAATGGAAGAAGGCATAGGAGCCCGAGTTAAAAATAGTAAGAATGGTTCATCTTACCTTGGGAAGCATATGTGAAATGTGTTACTGATGGTTTTCAATTTAAGTCAAAGTAATTTGCTACAGTCACAGTTGTCTTAGCTCAGTATTTATTTTAGTCACATAGCTTCTTCCAGTTTGTGACACTAATGGCTTTAGATTAACCAGGCATCTGTTGCACTTTTTCTTTTGTTTCTTAAAGAAATGGTGTGTCTTTCTGACAGTCTTTTACATAATATGTTGCAAGAATTCCTGCTGTGGGTACTGGTTTGACTAAGTGAAAGGTTACTGCTTATGCCGCAAATAACACTTTTCCTTGGAATATTGCCAATAAACACTCTCCTTTGTAGTTGCTGCGTACTTCCATCTGCAAACGGATTATATATCATTACACTTGTAATAATACAGGAATCGTATTCAGACCTGCAGCAGTGTGTTCTGTGGCTGCCCCTAATGGCTCTTAATTGCAAATAGCTTGTAGTATTACATTTCATTATAATGCAGTTTTAAGTGAAATGTTTTTAAGTGTAGATGTGATGGGCACACAAAGCAAGAATCTCTGCATAAATTTTTCTTTCTTGCAAGAAGTTGAAAACGTTATGCTGAAAATTGAAGTTTAAGAACATGACCACAGTATTTCTTAGAAGCAGCAGAAGTTGGAATAGATGAGGATTTGAGACCTGATGTACGGTCTTGGATCATTAGGAAAGTAGTGGTGCAGACTAGGGAATTCATAGTTAATGCAAATGAATATATAAGAGAAGGAACAACATATGGCTAATTATAGGACTACATCTGTAGTAGTATGATCTTGCTTGAATATTGGATTACAGTCTAGCCTTGTCATCAAATTGCAAATCACTGTGTAGAATAATTGATGCAAATAAACTTGTATTTCTAAAGTTTAGGCTAATTGTTTTCCTGCAAGGAATTCTTGTGGACTTCTTCAACTTTTGCAGGACAATGTGAGCAGCTTTAGTTGCTGTTCTCTGGAAGTTACATTTATTTAAATAAAGGCCAGTGAAATAGAGAACAGTTCAGTGTTTGAGAAGATCATTAATGTAGATTATTAAATGTATCATGGTAAAAATGGATCTGGATCATCTATCTGGCTTTCAAATTTATTTGTAGAAGCCAAGTTGATCTAAAACATTACTACACTAAAGTGTCTTTAATATTCCAATTACATTAATTTATTTCTTAATTGGTTTTGTGAATTGAAAGCCTTTTTAAGCCAGAAGTCCCGGAAAAGGAACATTTGATAGTGTAGGTAAATCATTGACAGTAGTAGTGAAAACATTTCCAGCATTTTGCTTTATCTGAAAGCTATAGGCTCTTCTTAGCAACTGTGTTTTTATATCAGTAGGGATTATAGTGTGTTTTTAAATAGTAAACTGTACTTCTGAATGTCCTGGTTAATTTATTTTTCATGATAACTCAGTTCTGTGTAACTCCTAGTTAGTAGAATGCCCTCCTAAAAATGTAGAAAACTTTCTATTATTTTTGAATAAAAATTCCTGTAATATGTAAATTCTATTCAAGTATGGTGGTATTGACTTCTCATTCAAAACCTGGATAACAATAAATGGGAAAAAATCAAAGTAGTTTCCATTTATAACATTATAGCTATTTGAAAAGTGTACAAATATGTAAAATTTCATGCAAAGAACTTAAGAATTTCACTTTTTGTGGTGTTTGATCTCAGTTAAAAGCCTATGGGATTAGACAAGCCTGGCATGAGAGTATGGTGATCAAGAAATTTTGGATACAGTGGGAGGCCACACAATTCTAGAACAGAGGCTGTTTTGTTAAGACTTCATAGTGCTCAGTCTTTCATCAACTGATAGTGATTATTACAGGTTTACATAGAACTGGAACCATTCTTTATGCTATCTGTCCCTTATACATACATTACAATTCTGAAACTCTCCAAAATGCACACTTCTGTTTTGCTGTGTTTAGCTGCACCTGAACAATAAAGCTCGATGAGTCTGCTACTTGCTTTTGATAAAGAATAGTCTCTTCGCATGCTAGCTTCTCCTGTTCTAAAGGGTATATGTTTACACTCCTTCTAGTTTAATAGGAAAACCGAAACACCCTCTGGATTTATAAAGTATTTGCATTTTTATTATATTATCCCTGAATCATATTGGCCTACATTGCAAAATTAGATCAATCTTCATGCCAAGTACCTTTTAAATCCTAACACCCTACAAAATAATGGCTTAACTTTGCCCTTTATGAAAAATCACCCACCTTATGGAATTCTATTTTTATCTTTCCAGATCTGTAGCAAAGTGAGGATTTGTTTTTGAACAGCACGAGTAACTCTTTTTTGGAAACAGATGCCAACATTTCTCTCTGGTGTATAGTTGCTTGTGCATTAAAAATGTTGATAAAGCATCTTCTATTTCTACCTACTAATTTCTGTAGAGTACTGCAGCACAGAAAGATTAGTATAACAAAATTCAGTGTAAATCTTGCAGAAGGGGAATATTTGCAGGATCTTGAAGTGGAATGATTGTACTCAGTGACACCCATTATTTCATTCACTTGTACCCCCATACCCACACTCGTAGAACTATGAAGGTGTGTGTGTTCCCATGTGAGCGGTATCTGATTTGGGCAGCATCTCCAGTGTGTAGGATGTAGGAAAAGGGTAAGTAGCTGTCAAGTCCCTGCTATATAACTAGAGTTCCTCTTGGTGATGACAAACTAGTTCTTACATCTTTTGTATATGTTTTATGTTTAGAAGTTGACTGTTGCTATGGGATTATCTTTAGCCCAAATCTTGCTTGTTTCAACTTCCATGAGTCCCTTATGTAGTTCTTCTTGTTTGGAATTTGTGTTTGAAATGTACACCTATAATCTCTTTCACTGATGGGCTAACAGAAGAAAGGCTCATGTATGTTATAAGCTGCAATCTTCTTGCCATTCTCCTTTTGTTAGAATGAAAGGTCTACTTGTGAGTCAACTGTGCTGCAATCCTCTGGGCTTGGCATAATGTTTTACTCAATTTTATTATTGCAGCAGCATCCTGGGAACAGTTTTCTCTGTTACCAATAAAAAGTATTCTTGAAACCTTGTTGTGCAGTTTCTTGTCATGCTTGTGCATGCCATGAGCTTACTCTGTGTCTCCCCCAATATCCTGTTCATACTTACAGTGATCTGTTTTATACTTCTGCAGCAGAAACAAGGTGCACAAATGTCTGTGTTTTTTAAAAAGTTTGTTATTCTGATTTCAGTTCTTACTATAGAATTGTGTTGCCTTATTGAACAACTAAGTATCAGTTGACCACAAAATGCGTTAAGACAAAGCTTAGTTGGAGTGCTGCTGTGTCTCCTTATCTTCCAGTCCACAATCTTTATAATATTGAGAACTCCTCCTTCTTACATGTGTGTGTTATGAAGCGTATTTTTACATACATTTCAAATAACAGAAGATTACTACAGATTCCAGTGTGCTGAAAATTAACTAAATTAATTGCAAAACTGTTTTCTTAAACATAACCTTGGCTGAACAAGGTTACCATCATTATCAATTTTCCTTTTGGCTTCCTTTTTAAAATTGTGATGTTTTCAGGTATAAGAGATGTAGGTGATATTTATAAGTGTCATCATGCACTGAGGTGTGGAAAGATGAAATTTTATAGGACCAAAAAAAAACTTGGTTGGCTGGTTACACCTACCTCTTCTTTTGACAGTACACATCTTGACCAGGAGGCAAGCTATCTTCTTGAAATCAATTAACATTTCCAACAGAGATGGAGTAATGCCATGTTTATGCACAGAAATATGTTACAGGCAATGCCATCTGCAGAGTAAAGCTGAGTAGCTGCTGCATCTACAGGATCAAATTTCCTGTGACTTGTTTGTGTGAAAAATTAATCTGAATGGTGCGTACCTTTTTTTTTTTTTTTTTTCCTCCTCAAAGCATCAGTTATTGAAGAATGGTGTTGAGAAATGTATACAAGATAGTATCTGGTGGAATTGCAGCCTCGGCTCTTGAACCTGCTCAATTTTAAGTCTTTCGTGCTTCCACTGCTATAAATGTTGCTGTAGTTCTAAGGAACCAAAACTATTTGGTGAGCAAAAGAGAATCAATAGGAACTTCACAAGTGATCTTTAGGAAGGCTACCAAACATCTATCCCCTCAAACAAGTTGAAAAAAACCCCCCAAACAATAAGAAAACAGGGGGGTGGTATTTCTCTATAGAAAATCTGGGACATAGTGGCCCCTTCATCCAGGTTCTCCAGATCACATAAAATAGAGACTGCAAAACAGATCTCTCAGATGATGTCAGTATCAGAGAAGGAAATCAAGGGAGATCAGCCTGTAATTCTCACTTTATTCACTATGATTCTCAATGAAAAGGGTAAATTTTAATTTTAGTTTTCAGAAGATTGGTTTCTGGTGCTTAACCAGTGTCCTTTCAGTTTCACATACAGAGCCATGCACAACTCCCTACACACACACATTTGTTTACTTAATGATTTACAGCAAGTGGTCTCTACTGGTCAGTTTTAGAAACTTATACTAATCCATTCCTTAAGTTGCTTTTTAGCAGATTTTTATATTTACTAGTTAACATGTTATACTGGTCTTTTTTATTTTTATGAATATGAGAACTGAACACTTGTGCCTCAATATGATATATGGATGGCAATGATTCTGTTGTTTTATCAAATATTCAGCAGGAGAATACAAGTCTTTAACCAAAATCTGAATAAAAAGCTTCACAACTGAAGCCTTGTGATTGTGTTTCTCAGCTTTCACTCATCTCTTCATCTAAAGATCCTGAAAAATTATCCGAACTGCTAAAGCATCTTGTGGTTTTTCCCTAAATATGTTTGTGTGAAGGAAGACAATCTTTTACCACTTTTGAGCTATTTAATTAAAAAAAAAAAAAAAGTGAAAATGAAGGGTCTATTTAATTTTGAGAGCTCTAAATCTACAATAATAATGAAGTCGCAGAATTTTTCAGTGAGAGAACATGCCTTTTTTTAAAATTTGGCCAGGAATCAAATTATGACAGTGCATTTTTTTTCTTGCAAAGAATAAATCCCTGGAAAGACAGAAATAAAGGAATCACTAGGGTCCAGGGATCTTTTGTCCCTGAATTTGTTTGGGTTTCTTTCTCTTCATTTTTAGGTTAGGATAGGTTAACAATTAACATTCTACAAGGCCAACTTTTTTTTTGAAGAGGTGGTAACAGTTGACTGTTTACACTGTACTGCCTGAATGAAAGCTGTGTGAGTAGACTGGTTATTTTTTTAAATGAGGACTTTTCCTGGATTTAGAGTTTGATGATTCACTTATTAATGTTCTTTTCTATTAGTCATCACACCCAGAGTTTTGGCTATATAATCTTATATTGTAATGTTGTTTAAAAAAAAAAAAATCACATCTGTAATTGTGTTGTAACGAAACCAAGTCAGATTTAGTACAAACACAAACATTAGTCAACAAACTGCTGTTAGAGCTATTGTTTACACTCTGTACCAGCAGAAGGCTTGCTACTATATCAGTTTAAAAAGGACAGAAGGCAACCTTCTTCTGAAGAATCTTTGTTTTTCATATCAGCATCTAGTTTAGACCAAGTGCTACAATGAAGCTCCAAGCTACAGTTTTAGCTTCTGGATTTTTGCGGTAATCTTATGTTCTGTATCCCCCTATTCAAATCTGAGGTAACAGTACTGTTATTAAATAGTAATGAGAAATTTTAAGTAAAAGATTTGAAATCTTTACTTCCCAAAGAACCCTAAAGCTTTTCCAGTTGTTACTTTTTATTTAATTTCTTTCATTTAAATGGATCTTGATAGTGCCTTGGAACTGAGAGAATTTATAACTCTAGGAGATCAATATACAACATACTCTAAATCCATATTTTTCTTATGACAACATCTCATATTAATCTTTGTACTCTTACTGAAGGATCTTGCCTGAAACATTCTCCTGGAAGCTTAACATAAGGAAAGGAGCTACTTCTAATGGGGCCTTCTTTGTAAGTTATTTAAAGCTTTATTGATCTCAGGTAGTACCTTCAATTATACCAGGAAAAGGAAATGCAAAACTCGTAGCAGAGATACTTACAGCTTCATGAAGGTACTCGCCAAACATGTACTTTATTCGCTACTGTGCAGATTAAAGAAGTAGGATGATCTTCAGAAATTCTGGTCTTGCTGCTAGCTATGCCAGATTGCTTTGTGGGATGTGAGAATTGATGCTGCACAGCTACGTTGGCAATGGAGATGTTCTTACTTCAGTAGCACAGTTGGGAATACTTTATTTGTGTTTCTAGCATGCGTATTACAAACACGTTGGACTGTGATGATATTAATAGAGCAATGGAACTCAAGGAATATTGAAACAGAGAATGTAATATCTTTGAAGTTACTAGTGTTGATCACTTTCTGAAATGCACCTTAAAAACCCATGCATGCATATAAGTTTGTGCATACAGGAAAAAATAAAATGTACAGACAAAAGAGTTGCACAGTCAAGTAACTTGGGTGGAATTAATCCCACCCCCGTTTCGGTACGTAGGTCTTGCATAACCAGTCTCCCTAGTTTATATAAATTTAGAGAGTCCAATGTCGGAAAAGCGATTCTTACCATCTGGAAATTATTAAAATCAGTAACCTTCTGGCTGAATCTTCTCTTCTTCCTCTGCTTTTACTGTCTGTGGGGAAAGCCTTGACAACGCACACTGGATATATAACTCTTAGCTGACTGAAGCTGAATGAGGTGGACTCTACCTTAGGAAATATTTGAGGTTTTCTATAAATTTATTGAGTCTTTTTAAACACAGAATATGCTTGTTCTCAGTTTAAATTTAGGTTTAGAGATTGCTGCTTCTACTTTAGACCTGGAGAAGTGCTTCAGTTTCTTTTGTATGCACCAGTAGTTCTAATAAAAGAATGCTACCTTTTCCCTTCAAATATCACCTTACTTATATACACTTGATAAACTTACTTCTTTGCACTTAATTTTTCTAGACTTCTCAAATACAAAATCCATCATCTGACACCATGTGTACCCACACAGTTGTCACACAGCTGTCAGCTTCTAGTATTTGAGATAACGTAGCTCCTAACCTATTGCCTTCATCCCCCATGCACACCAGAGCACTGTGGAATGAGACTCATCTGTGGTTTTAGTGGATTTTCAGCCATTTCTAAATTCTCACTATTTCTTTAATTACAGTAAAATTGTGTTCCAGTAAAATTTTAGATGTTTATGGATTTGTTTGCTTATTTGTTATTCTGGCTTTAATCCTAACTTCTAGGTCCGGGTGCTTTTTTCCAGTTCTTTCTTCCAGTCTGTTTTCAGTTTTCATTTGTCTGCTTTCCTATCCCAGTCTTTTTAGCCTATGTATTCCCTGTCCCTCAGCTTTTCATACTGCACATTTTTATCCCCTCTCCCCACATATTATTTCCATTGTTTGGGACAATAAAGTTAGATCAAGACACTGTTTTCCTTCCACTTTTTCCAATAACTATTTGTTTGTTACACTTGGGCAAACTTTCACAGTGAACCGAAATGCTGAACTTTTTTTCCTTTTTTTTTTTTTTCCTTTCCCCCCCCCCCCCCCCCCGGCTC
>WUAM01000310.1:1430316-1467633 GCA_024336885.1 Actenoides hombroni
AAATTTTACCAATATCTATTTGTTTCTTAACCTTGGGCAAACTTTCACAGTGAACTGAAATGCTGAACTTTTTTTCCATTTTTTTTTTTTCCTTTCCCACTCCCCTCCCCCCCGGCTCAAAAGCACATGTATGTGTGCAAGATCTGAAAGTAGGATGTGTTAGTCTTATTGGTAGGGGCAATTTTTGTTAAATAGATTTTTTTAATCTTCCTGGAACTTGTGTGATGTTTAGACTTTCTTCTTTTTGAGATATAAGAGAAAATATACTGATCGAGTCATGAGTCCTGGAATGCTGCAGAAACTGCCTGAAATAAGTCCACAAACTCTCTCAATTTAGCTCCAAAACTGAAATTTCATCTGTAGAAATGCTATTTTTATGAAGCCTTAGCTGCCAGCTTTTTTTCATCTATTAGTAGTAACAGAAGCCTTCCTTGGGTGCAGATGCCTTTATTTCCTCATGTATGTTCTGCTTCTCAAATTAACTAAATTGCCATCCAACTTGGGTAGAGGCAGCCCTCCTGTTCCTCTGATCTCTGCAACAGTGATCAGTAAAACCTCTATGTTTGAGGTATGAATCTTGCCTGCTGTCTTTTTTTAAGCAGTTGGGATTGAATTTTAATCCTTAATGTTATTCTATAAAGAAGATAAAATCTCTAAAAGGGATGCAGTTATAAATGCTTGGAAGAGCAAAATGGCTGTTTTCCTAAGAGGCAAGAATTTCTACTACCCAAAGAATGCTCTGTCTGTATAATCCCAGAGAAGAAAAGCCTTTCTTTGTCTGCAAACCTGAATGTAGAAACTTTGAGAAGAAATGGTGTCCACTGAAATCCATATAAATATACAGACAAAAAACAAAACAAAAAGGTAAATTGAAAGGGAGGTAGGAAAGACCATTGATTCAGGACTCTGTAGTGCATCCCTCAAGCTAGTAGGGAAAAACTCAGGACTGAGACCTGATGAATAAAACATCAGGAAAAATGATCCTGCTCTATTATCATGCTAAAAGAAAAAAAAAAATGAGGACACGAAAATAGTACTAACTTGCACCTATAAACCTTTCCCTGTTATAAGATTGTCTTAGAATTTTGCTCTGATGAGAGCATAATGTCAGCAAAATTATCTCTTGGCTAGGGGGGCATGGGGGTGGAGCAAGAGAGCAAAAAGATGTGTTTTTGTAAATACTACAACATCCTTGGATGGAGGGAGGGGAATATTTGCTTCCTCTCTCCTGTGAGCTAATGGAAGAAGTAGACAAAGAACTCAGGCTAGAAAATACAGATGGCATTTCCTGTTAAATTCATCATCTCTTCCCTAGAGAACAGCATAAAGTTATCATTAAAGATGTGGAAGAAGTGAAAGGTGTGTTTATGAGCCTTAATTCTACTTGAGAAGAAAGGAGGTAGTGTATGATGGAGAGGACAAGGAATGGTAGATTCTTAGGGTTAATGTGTAGACATCTGTGAAATTTTCCATAGCCAAACCTATCAATGAGCTGAGACTGGATTACCAAAGGTGTTGGTTGCATTCAGTAACACCTTTTACCTACTAAATTGCACAGACAAGACAGCATTACACTATTTTGCATGCCCAAAATGGAAAAAAAACCCAAACAACCCAGAAGAGTTTTCAGTTTTAAAACAATTTTTAAAAAGTTGGGAACACTAAACATAAAAGTTCTGACCTTTGGCATTCTAGAAAAGAAGAATATTGTAGCTTGGGCTTTCCCCCAAATGCAGAAAGCTTAAAATTACTAACATGTGCTCCTTTTCAAATTAATCTATTAAACCTAAAAACCATGTCTCTTGCTTCTGCTTCAGAGCAGATCTGGAATGTCTGTTTGGTATCTCAGTAGATGATTACTGTCTCTGGTGGTTTAAGATTTACTCCTGAACATGGAGGAATAGTTGCTGCCATTTGCACTTGAGAGGGAAAGTTAAAATTAGGGCAAACCTTGTGTGTAAGGCTGCAGCATCGAAATGACAGTAGCTGCTGCGATTTTTTTTCCTTCAGTGCCAATACAGACAGTTTTCTAAGATAAACTGAGCACACTAAGCTTGAGAAATCCTGTTCTAGCTTGCATTCTAAAATGAAAATTTACTTATTATTTAAAAGTTGTTAAAACAGAATTAATACTGGTGCTTTATAAAGCATGGAGGGATGGATACAAGCACTTCAGGAAAGATGAGCTCAAGAGAAAAAGAGGTTTCCCTTTGTATGAAGGAGTGTCTCAGATATATGGAGGCCTTTTCTGGCATGGATGACAGTGTGAATGAGAGCCTGTGGCTCAGAATTATAGGTGAGACCAGAAACTGTGGTATTATATTGGGCCTTTGTTGTAGACCATGTGATCAGGGTGAAGAAGTGAGCAAAGCCTTCTTTAAACAGCTGATTAATTTTCTGAATCACAGACCCTGATCTTCATGGGGGACTTTAACTTCCCTGGCATCTGGTAGAAGGGCAGCATGGTGTGTTGTAACCGGTCCCAGAGATTTATGGAGGATATCGGGGAAAATTTCTTGATCCAGGTGCTGGAAGGGCCAGCCATCTAGTTATAAAAATTGTCTACAATGGCTGTGAAATAGTGGAGTTCAGGGTCATGAGTATATTGAAAGGAGAAAGTAAGAGTACAGACATTGAACAGAGAGTATTCAAGAAACTGGTAGGTGGAGAGCTCATGGGAGGCAGTTCTAAAAGGCATGGGAAAGCTGGAAGTCCTTTAAGAACAACATCCTCAAAGCACGTTGACAGTCTGTCTCAGTGCTTAGGAAAGTAAGCAGACTTCTCAGGAGACTGACTTGGGTAAGCAGGGAGTTCATGATGGAGCTCCAATGCGAAAAAAACCCAGTATACAGAAGGTGGAAGCACACATAGGCTGCAAAGCAGGAACTTAGAAATATTGCTTGGGTGAATCTAAGTGGTGTCGGGAAGGCCAGACCTCAGCTGGAGCTGAGACTTGCAAGGTCAGGAAGGAGGGCTTCTAGCTGCTACTTCGGCAGCAAAAGGCTGAACAAGGAAAGTGTAGGACTATTGCTGAGTGAGGCAGGCAATTTAGTGACAGCAGAGCCTGACAAAGGCTGAGGTGCTTAATGCCTTCTTTGCCTTGGTTGTCACCAACAAATTCTCCCAGGTCTGTATGCTTAGCGAAAGGGCTGAGGAAGATGAATTACCAGCAGTGGGTAAGGACTGAGCTGGGAATTACTCAAGACAACTCAGGTCATGCAGTTTAATAGAACCAGATGGGCAGCATTCAAATGTATTGAGTCCTTGCAGCCAGACAGCTCTTGATTGTCTTTGAGAGGTATAAGGAGATTGGGGGAGGTACTTGATGAAAAGAGAAGGCCCAACATTTTATTTTATTTTTTTTATTAAAAGAAACAGGAAAAAATCCCTCCATCTAATTTTACCCATGATTGGAACATACAGATGTGATTTCCATGTATTTCCAATACATGCTTAAGCTGAATATGTTCTTTGATTTGATTTTCTTTTCATGTGCTTGTGGAACTGGAAATATAACATGATTAGGATACAAATTTAGATATAAGTGCAACTGTCTGTGTCTAAAATCCCACTACAGTCAATTGAAATATAGTCAGGGTATAGAGGGAATTTCAATTCATGCTTCTTTGGGGATGAAAGGTGCACTTGAGTTTCCTAAGCATATACTCCTACTGGTAATACCTGGGATGCTGTGTTTTACCTCTATCTTCTGCTGTAGCAGGGGTGTATCTCTATAAATCTTCTGTCATTTCTGCTAGTACCATGTGAGTGATGTGCATACCTGGACAATCTTCAACTCAACTAGATCCCTATGTTTAGACCACTGAATTATGTTTTGAGTGACTGGTCAATTTACAGCTATCCAGCTCTGCTTGTTGTAGTAGAAAAAGCTTGAACACACTACTCACATGCAGGTGTCTGAATTTAGATATCTTAATCTGAAACTGAATTCTATCTGAAGAATTTCAGCCTTGGGAACCTGCTTGACAAGTTTGCCTTTGTTTCATAGTAAGTCTGGTTTTACATATTAAAGAAAATGCCTGTCTGAGCATTGATACCAAAAGAAAAAGACAAGAATTTAAAAAAATGTGAAAGTACCAGTTAAAAAATAAATTGTATCAATTTTAGAAGTAAAGATTTAAAAAATATGGCTAAGCTTCTGAAGTTCATCACAGTTCAAGCTAATTACAATTAAACTGTTTTGGTGCTAAAAGCTGGAATAATAACACTGAAGACTTTGACAGTAATGGATATTTAAAAAAACCCATACAAACAGAGAAATATTTTCCAATAACTTCTACCTACTCTTTAGTTACAAGATGCCCAGGGAAGGAGCATTACATTAGTAATGACAAAGAATTAAGAAATACAGTGTAATTATAAATGTCTTGCTGACTTCTGCATTTACGGAGTCAGCAATATCTTCAAGGAAGCCATAAAGGTAGTACAGGTTGTCTTCTTGCTTTTTCCACTTCGTTGTCACTTGTATTCCAAGTGTCAAGATTATGCTGTAAGAAGTGATTAAATAGCGCTGGTATCTATCCAATGCAGTATTATGCCATTTATAATTAGCTTTATTTTTATTCCCCAAATTTTCACAATTTGCAGCATTAACTGAAAAAAGAAAACCAAAAAAATCAAACCCCAGCAGTACTGGAAGAGGACTGAGGTCTGAAGCTGAAATTACTGTTACAGACACTTCAGTATCAGACAAATTTTATGGCCATTTACTGAACTTGGGTTCTGTTTTACATCTAGAATTGGGATTAAACAATGCTGTCAAATTGTAAAATGATATAGATCACTGCTACAACAGGATGAAATGAGAGCCAGATTATTTTAAAAATTGCCAGAATAGCTACAGTTATAGTATTTAAAAGCTGCTTTTCATTCCAGATTGTTTTCATAACATTGCTGTACAGATTTTTAGGAATACTTATTTGCTTTCTTGGAGAAAATTGTGAATAAGCATGAAAAATCTGTTTGGAACAGTGAAAGTTTCAGTGTGAACTGCTATCATCAGCTGGTAGTTGGAAAATACCTAGTTAGTTCAATTCCTTCAAATGTTCTTTTCAGGGTAGTAATTTAGGGTTGTAAGGCTGTCTAAATGCTAATGTTATAACCTTGGGTTAAAGAAACTTCTCATTCCCAATGTTTATTAAGGGACAGCATTCTGCATAATGTAAATGAGGAGGCAGGGAGAATTTGCACAGAGGTAACTTCAGTCTGGAGACATGAGCCCCCCCCCCAGGTTCTTTGGGAGTGTAGGAAAGTAGCATCCTCCGTTTCTGCAGAGGTGACTGAGAGCACATTAACTTTAGTCCTGCTCTGAACCACTCTGCTCATCTCTGCTGATCATAAATATAAGTGGGAGGGACTAGCCTGCAAGGCTAAGATCAGTATTTACCTTTTGTGGAAAGCAGAAGGAAAACACCACAAACCATAAATTGGTAGATTTCAAGTTTTCAAAGATTATAAAATGCATGCATTGTAACGCACTCCTCAGGGCTCAGGTGTGCCTCCTAATAACTGCTCAAAGCAGAATCGGCTAGAGCAGGTTGCACTAAATCTTGTCCTGATGGATTTTGAATATCTCAAAGGCTATTCAGAGTATCTCCAGGGATGGAGACTTGAGACTAGTTGAGAGGTGCCTTCCAGCCCCAATTCTCCTGCAAGCCTATAAACTTGACTGCAGTCTGAAGAGCCTCTGCCACTAATGGAAGGGGGAGCCTTTGGTCCCCCTGGAGGCTAGGGCAGCTCAAAGGGGGCCACCAGTCTGTGACCTAGTGGATACAGATGGGCCACTCATTTGGTTTACAAATTCAGCTGACAGCTGGGTGAGAAATGCTTGTTTGTGATTCCCTTAAATTACACTTGATTTAAACCAAATAAGTAAAATTGGTAATGAAAGCATATCCTCGTAACATCTGAAGAGACAACACAGTTGTTGCAAGTGTTTATGAAAGAGAGATGAAAAAATCAGAGAAACTGTCTCAATCTGCTTGCATTATTTATCTCTTTCCATCATTGCACATACTTACTGGTTCCTTGCAAACTGATAGCTAAAGGTTTCAGCCTTTTCCTATGCTTCTTTCCCGAGAAGAATAGCTGAGCTTTTATAACTGTTCCTCCTTGGAAATCTTCTAGTGGGTCTAGAGTGGTTTAAGCTTTCTCTAGTCCTCCTTTGGTTTTTCCTCGACTAGGAGACAGTGTACCCATCTTCTTTAAAACAGGCATTGAAGTATATAAGTCTTTGTTCCCTTAAGAGTCTACTAGGACACCTAGCTTGTTAGTAAATAACATTCTGCTTTCAAGAAATGTAAAATTGATTTGTGATGATTCTTTGTAGATGGTTCTTCTCGAGTAAATTGTAACACATATGTGTTGGGAAAGTTCTAATCGTTTTTCCAGTAAATAAAGGTATTGTGATAACTCGGATGTACTGTTCTGTTGTAATTTTCCAGAGGCTCTGTCTCTTCCTAAAAAATAAATAGGACTTTTGAATTAGCAAGTAATTTCATGAATGTTCTATGCTAAGTGATATTTCATAGATAAACCAGGTGTGGGCGTTTTTTTAAAACTGAAAAATAGGAAATTTGCAATTTTCTCAAGGGGAAAATATAAAATTAAATCAGAGAAACACCTCCCGAGGGAAATTCCCCCAAATATTTCAAATGTACAAGAATACACAGTGCTATGACTTACACTTCCCCATGTCAAACTCTTTGAAAAAAGACATTGAATCCATCAGCTTTCACATCTCTTATTTCTACAGAGAATATTCTAAGATACTCCACTAGATTTTGAAAATAATGTTGCTAAATTGCCAGCACCTAATATTAGAAGTTTTGAGAAGACATGAAACTGTTCTGATCTTTTAATGCTGTTCAAAGATGGCGGTGTTTTAAGGCGGAATGAAAGTGGAGTCATGACAGTGTCTGGGTGATGTCTTAAGGACCTGATTTACATGTAGATAACAATGCCTGTTACCTCTCAGAATTTGCATTGCAAAAAGCTTGGCCTAAGTTTGAAGACTTTGTAATGTCAAATGTTAAATTTGTGTACATTTTTGTGTACCTATGCTTTGTGTCAAATTTTCCTTGATATGAAAAATAGAAAGGAAAAAAAAATCCTAACAGAAACATTTGAATCAAAATAAGGACAAGTGTCTGAAGATATTTTTTTTGTCACATGATGTTTTCAAAACCAGCATGTAGTTTGGTAGGATATATTTCTCTTTCCAGAGAAGAATGGTCATAGTTCTAAGATCTTGAGTCATGCGAAGGAGCACCTTTCTCCTTGAGTACTCCAATCATTATTATCAAGGATTTTTCTAGAAAGCAGCAGAGATACATTCCTGCAGTTTTGGAAAAGCGCTGTCATGTTGTATATATTCTGTAGAGTCAATGGAAAAATAGAGGACCTCTGCCTTTTAAATGAGATAAAATGAAATGCTTTCAAATCAGAGAACTCCTCTAGTTTGATACCGGTGATAGGAAATACCAGATGCTACAGTGTTGTGAGGAACCCTGGAAGAGAAATCTCTGCGTGGTTAGCAGAAGCGCTGTGAGAACTGCTCAGCTCCCATAAGGATACTAACCTCTCATCTGTGGCTAAGTGGACAGACAGTGAAACACATGTTTTCTTCAGACTCAATTCCCATGCATATTTTGAGGTAAAGGAAATGATTGAGCCCTAGCATGAAGTTATTTCATCTCCTGGACTGGAAATACCTCCCTTCTCTCTATATATATTTTTATATGAAGCAAATAATACAGACATGGATTAAGAAATTTTGTCTTACCTTTATTAAATGGTATTAACAAGTTTGTACATGGAGAAGAGAGATATTTTGCCCCATTTTAGACAGATGTTGTCATAGAGTCTAAATAATCAGTTTGTGTATGTCCTTAACTGTTACACACAATGTTTTCAGTAATGTTCAGCTGTTGTTGCATACTAAACTGTAAGACAGTGCTTTTCCTATAGTTTTATAACATAGAATGTTTATAATATACATAATAAGCAGACTTAATACCAATGCTAAGAGAGATTTGACTTGTGCATTTGAAAATATACCATTGCCTCAGAATGTAAAGTGAAATATTGAGGCCAGAATTGTTTAGTAGAAGAAGATAATGAGATGCTTAGTAATAAATATAGCTGAGTGAAGCAAAACTACGGCTAAGTGAACTCAAATTTTCATACTTCATGATGTAAGCTAGTAGTAGTAAGTAATAACAGATCAGAAAGGATATTTTGTGTTCCATAAAGAGCAGAGTATTTAGGATTACATGAGGGTTTTTTTCCTTATCATTCGTTAAAGACTCAAACATTGAATCAACTAGTAACAGCTTATCTACCCAGGCAATACATTAGTTGGATGTGAGAATTTTTAGCTAGGAGTTTGGATACTAAGCTATTGTCTAAGGATGATTTCTGCAATCAGACTGAACATTGTTTTCAGTACTGTTCTGTTTTAGAGTACAGTCTTGGAAAAAAAGCTTTTGAAATGCAAAAAAGGTATTTTAGAGAATGACAATTCTATTTTTGGGGAATTGCAGTTTGGCCTGGTTTTAAGCAGCAAAGGATCAGATCCACAGAAGAGCTCAGATCTCCAAAGGGAGTTTTAAATAAAGGTTTAAGTAATAAAGTCTAAATTTGATCTGTAAAGAATCTTTCAGATTCTCACATGATTCTGAGTTTTCACAGCTGAATTCCCTCATTGCTCAAAGCTCCACTTTTCTTTGTATCCCCAATTCTGTCCATCTTCTCAGAGCTTAGCAATGTGGTGTCTGTTTGCTTTGCACCTAGTGCATGTCAGTACTTGCTTGAAACTTCAGGTTTGGCCTGCATCATCTGACAGCTCTAGCATCTCTTTCTTAAGCCAGGAAGCATACTCTTACCATCCCTACCCTATGTCTGCCAAATCAGTCCATATACAAAATGTATTCCATGTTTTCCAGTCTCATTTTGTCTTAGTTTGTGTAAACGATAGTTATGTACAATGGCTGATGAAAAGCTATGCATGTTAGTTCATTGCACAGTCTACATACGCTGCTTGTCTGCAACATCATACAGTGTATAGGAGATTGAGTTCTTACTGCTTTCTTCCCCCAAGGAAAGATATTCTATATATGCCTGAAAAATTGAGAAATTTTTTTTTTTAATTTTCTCTTTTTAAAACTTGTCTCTCTCTCTTTCTTGGTTGAAACTGGACATGTAGTTCAAAATGACTAGTGTTGGTGGCAAACGGAGATAGAGGGCATTTCAGATGGACACTTCCTTTGGAAAACAGTTTAAAACATCAAAGTCACTAGAGACTTTCAGGACCTGCCTGGATCTGTTCCTGTGTGGCCTGCCATGAGTGTTCCTGCGCTGGCAGGGACGGTTGGACTCAATGATCTCCAGAAGTCCCTTCCAACCCCTACAATTCTATGATTCTATGACTGAGGAACTACTATTTTTTATGTCGCCTCATATAAACCATTTAGTGGGTTTAGAGCATTTGGTTGACCAAGAAGTGAGAAATGTGCACTAAGCTTCAATTTTCTGTTCTGCCTGATGGAGCACTCAGAAACATTACTGCTTTGGAGGTGTTTCATGTCATAGGGAAGTTACAGACTTTTTGACAAGCAGATGCATCATATTTAATCATCTGTGCACAGTAATAGTCAGTGTTATTGTATTCATTTTAGCTTTGGCTTGACTGCTTCACCAGTAGCTAACTTGTAGAGCATATCATTTAGATAAGATGAGGTCCTCCAAGAAACCTAGACAAGAATGTCCCTCCCTAAAGAGGAACAATATATTACTAGTGCAAGTCCTTCAAGCACCTGTTGTGTTGTTTCATTTTGGTGGTGTCTAAATATATTACTTGTTTGGGGGTTTTTTAAGATAAGGAATATGCCATGTGTAAATCTTTGAATGCTTAGTTATGACACCATTAATTAGTAAAAGGAAATAATATAAGTGATAAAGCTTTTCAAATGAGAATTTCTTAACCGTTATAGTATTTTGAACTGTTTGGATAACTTTTTCTTCCATGTATGTGTTGCTGAAGTTTGTACATTCCTGTTCTTCATAGAGCCACTCATGCTTTAAATACTGTGAATAGTCAAAATCAGAATATTCGATAGCATATCTTACATAAGTCTTTGCAAAACTGTTATCCAAGAACTTCTGAAACTTAATTTCCAAAATAATCACATTCACTACACACGTTAGGGACAGCAGCATATGGCAGAGAAGCCACATGGACTAGATTTCTTGAATGGTGCAGAATTGCTGTGTGAGGCAACAGCTTTTAACTCCTACATTTCTTTCAGTGTACTTAGACATTACTTAGAGAATAAAAATACAGCCTTTCAGTGGTTGCTGAAACACCTACAAATTTTTCTATTCCTTCATGTGAAACAGGAATGTAATGCTAATAGATAAATTTGACTCATCTGCAAAGTGATTTATGCACGCTGTCTAAACATAGGCATGTTAGAGTCAGCAGAGGCTTTCGAGGGCAATTTCTTTCCTGAAAAACCTTCCAGAGGCTTAATTAGACAGAACACCTAACAGTAGATACCAGAAGTCAAATAAGCTAAATTTACTACCCCCTTAGCAGTGTTCCATCATGGCGCTAGTAACTATTACTGTTATTTCTGTAGTTAAAGTTAATAAATGTAACAATCCTATAGCTCAGTAGTAGCAATATAATGAGTAAAGTAGTCTGTACAATTTAGTTTAGACCATTCAGTTTGTAAGCTTCTCGAAACAAAAATATTTAGGAACTGTATTTGACATAAAAGCTGTAGACAAGCCTTTTAGAAACACTGCAAACCTGAACCACATATTATCTACTCAGTTCTGACATCCCTTTGTTTGCTGTTCTATAAATTGTTTGAGCAAAGGACAGTGCTTGGACCTTTATAGTATCTCAGCTGATTTTGTGTAACGTATCAGCCTTTAGATTAGACCTGTGTGTATGAAGGGTTGTTTTTGGCAGAAGAAAAGCAATACAAGTCCTCTCAAAGAGTTAGCAGCATATGCTGCTTCGTGCTGAACTAACCTTCAGTGTGAAGTTAACCTTCTTCAATGTGAGGGAAGCTATAGTTTTGTCACTTAAATCAATATACAGTATCATGATTCCAGGTTTTTCTGATAGATATTATGAGTGATGATTGAAGGATTTTATTTTTTTTTTTAAACAGGCCGATTATACACCTGTATATATTCTTATGTTTGTTTGCAAGCTTTTTAAAATTGATTTTTATTCATAGTAATATTGATTTTCATTTAAAGGCCTTAAAAGGCATTATTATCTGTAGTAGCCTTTCCAGGTGCTTTTATCTTAAATGGGATCAGGTGATTTACAGGTTCATGTGTTAACAACAATTAGAAATGAAAAATGGAGTAAATCTTTGTGCTCTTCAATACTTGATTATGCATGTCTTCACGTATTCTAGAAGCACTTCACTTTTTTATTGCTGTTCTCCAACTCAGTCTCTGTATGCTATTAATAGTGGGATATTGTTATGGTTTTTTTAAACTGTGATGTTTGGAAAAGGTGTGTAAGCTACATCTAGCTCAAGTAACCCAGGTAGCCTGCTGCCTGTCTGCTCACATGCCCTTGTTCTATGACCTTAAAGCTCCTTCCCCAGCATGTTAGTAAAATTCAGATGCTGCATGAACCTGAATTGTATGAATAGACCTGCAGTACTCATGTCATGTTGGCTATGTGCTAAATAAATTCCTGCTCACATAACAAGAGAAATGTCTTCTTTTAAGAGAAAAATGTTTCACTGAGGTATTTACCAGATTTTTGATTAATTTTGGTTTGCATTATGGAATTTCTCTTGATGCTGTTTCTTTTTTTTTTTTTTTGTCTGATGCTCAGGGGAGAAAACAAACAAACAAAAGCCACCAAACAAAAATCCCCAAATAAAACAAAACCCAAACAAGAGAAAACATACAACAGATATTACTTGTTTCATTTTCTTTGCTTTTTGCTTTACAGGAGACACATGAAATTGTGGCTATCAAGAAATTCAAAGACAGTGAAGGTAACCTTTTCTGCTGCATAATCTTTCATGTCAATAACTACATTGTTAATATCTTTCCAGTTAAAATAAGAAGTCTCATTTATCAAGACATGATTTTAAAATGATAATGATTAATTAGCTCTGTGAGTATTTAAGGGACTTGATCCTTCATACATGCCTAGGGACTATATTATACACTCCAGCTAGATAACTACCCTTCTTTCTTGGTGCATCTATCTTAATATGGCTGAGATTGTGGTGCCACACACAGCAGTAAGAGCCAACTCCTGCAAGGGTTGCCTGCTGTTGCTGGCAAAGTGGGTGGCAGAAGGCAGGACACATGGAAATTGTTGGCAGTGCTGCACATACCTATTCCTTACCCAGCTGTAATAAACCCAAAGATCTGTACGAGACAAGGCTGGCTTTCTGACCTGCGCTTGTTGGTAGACAGTGAATCGCAGTATCCTATCCTAGGCAAAACTGGCAATCAACCATGACAGCAGCTGCCTGCCTTGCTTATATCAGAAGTTAACCCCGATCCCTAATGAGCTAGAACAACTGGAAGGAGAAGCCCAGTATGAAGTAATGAGAGGAGTCATCCTGATCTGAGGTGATGCAGCTATGATTTGGCACATTCCAAGGCTTTAGCTGAAAGTTAACAATGTAGTTTAAAGAAACAGCAGTCACCTTTTAATTTTAGCAAACTTTTCTATTTTGTTACTGCTATAGGATTGCTGGTAGCCATGGAGGTGTGGTTTGTTACAAGGACTGTCATTTTCAGAGTCAGAGCAAAGTCTGATTTATGTCTGTTGTTTCATGCAGTGTAAACTCTGTATTTTGCAGCTGATTTTGCCAGATACTTGACGAGTATATTTGAATAATTTTCTAGCTCTGCTACTCAAAAATCTGTTTTAAAACTCTGTTAAAGAATGCAGGAGATAATTTCATTGTGGTGACCATCTTGACCAGGTCATGAGAGTACTTTAGAATTGCTTCTTGGAACTTGATATGGCTATTCAGCAGAGATTCTAGGCAATGAATCTCAGTAGTAAGCCCTAAACAGGATTATTACATTAGCTGGTCTACCAAAAAACGAAAACAAAAAATGCAACATTGTCATTAGGTCTGGCTTTCCAAGAGTATTATGTAATATCAGTTTACATGACTGATGACTGCTTTTCAGAGTTTTAGCCTGTTGTTTACAAGTTTCTGGAAATATGACAGAAGTTCTTTTGATGGATTTGATTCAGCCCATTTCACATCTGTCTCATTAATATGGTAGTTCATTAGAAATCTGAATATACTGTAATTGTTTCTATTGCCATTTTTATTTCACTGAATTTTTGCTGTTGTTTGACGTGCATAATAAATGCACTGGAAAGAGTGTATCTAGTTATAGATGAAATTGTGTAATCAGGCTGATGTAAGCCAACACCGAGCACTCAGTTTTAAAATGAAATGATTTAGATTGCTCTAAATTATATCTTTTTTTTAATCAAAACATTTGTGATTATAGTATTTTGGTTTTCTTTCTCCTCCTGATACACACAAATTCTTTTATTTTTATTTTTTCTCTCTTTTGATGATGGTTATGTACGTTTCCACAACCTGTCTTATTCTCTCTACCTTGCAAACCTGTTTTCGCCTTTTGCTTGATTGGGAAAACAGTTTCTATTCCTTGTTTCTTCTGACTCTGACTGTCTTTGTTGTAAATGACCTGCAAATGTGATTTAGCTTTGAATTTATGCAATCATATCCCATTTAATATCCTTCTGCTGTGGATAAAAGGTCCAAGAGATTACGAACCCTGCTTCTACATGTGCATGGGCACGTTTACTGAATTAATGGATTTCATTTTACTAAATTAAAATTAAAACCTAATATAATCTGGTTTACATGACATTTCATTGGTAGTATCCTTTAGAACCCAGGCTGTTTAGATCCTCTTGATGATAAGCAGTGTACAAAGCTTTAGTAAAACACTCCTCCTTTCTTGGTCAACTTTCACACAACTACGTTGTCAAAACAATAGTTAAATTTCTTGACCCCTCAGAATCAGGTTCAGAGTTTCATTGAATCAGTACTTGCTCTACTTCCTTCTGTGGCTACTACACTGGTCTGCATTGCTGAATTGCCATTGAAAGTCTTGTGAGGAAACTTACAGGACTTATAGATGTGTGCATCGGTCTTAAAATTTATCATGGCTTTTGGGTAATAACATTATTTTAGAACCAAATGGATATCTTTGACATTGTTCAAACATGAAGTTTGCATTCCAGTGTCTCTGCTGAGGAGATATTAACCTTGCCAGTGCTTCATGCATGTGACATGTACTTGCGAGGTGGAAGAAGTCTGTACACATTCATACATATTTTTTTAAGCACATTAGTGCTCTTCATAATGAAAAAGATAGAAATGCAAATGATTTGTTTCTTATGACTTTTTTTGCCACTGGAAACTTGGATAGTCTGTGAGGGTTGCATAATGACAGCACAGTCACCAGTTATCTCTCTTGCATTGCAGAAGCATGCAGGCAACAGAGAGTCCCACTGGAAAATAAACATTTTTCTCTGTAACATCTAGAAACAGAGAATTTAATCAGCAGTTCAAAATAAAAATGTATAACACTTGTTACATGGGGGGGTTATTTTGTTCTTTAATAAGTTTTACTCTGACACTTTTACTTTGCACTTTAGAAAATGAAGAAGTCAAAGAAACCACTTTACGAGAGCTTAAAATGCTTCGCACTTTGAAACAGGAGAACATAGTGGAGCTGAAGGAAGCCTTCAGAAGAAGAGGAAAATTATACTTAGTTTTTGAATATGTGGAAAAAGTGAGTTGAGTTTGTACCATCCTTGCCACAGTTAAATCATTAGCTTACTGGAAAAGTCTTTAAGATTGCTTTTTACTGTTAAAAATTAAGCTGTTCTAATCTCTAAAGAGGAACAGCAGAAACTTTAATACAAGCTGAATTGTTGTAATTAGACATTATTGTGAGAAAGCAATACCAATAACTTTACTATTGTTTTCACTTAATGTGTTGGTATTTAAAAAACCCAAATTATTCTTCCCTATAAAAACACAAGCATGTTCAAATTATGTAGACCGGAACACATACCATTTGAAGAAAAATTTGCATCCGAACTCGATAGTCCAGTTAAATTGTGTAACGAATCTTGATGTAGTCTTTTAAAATCAGATCATAGACTTTTGACCTTGAAATCTTTTCAACTTTCTCCATCCTTCCCTGTTAAAAATAGAATTTGTTTATATATTTCTGTAACAAGGCCACTATCAATAGTTGCTTAGAGGGATTTGGCAAAGTTCACTGTCATTATCTCCAATCCTGACCTCATTTGAAATGATTCCAACATTTCCTTAGACTGGCCTACTGCTGCCAAACATCCTGGTGTGTTTCCAGGGAGAAGAACAGGTTGGTCTTTCGTTACTTTTGCAGCCTGCATGATAAGGTAGACCTTTCCTCTGGATTCTAAGCGATTTAGCATTTCTTCATGGAAATATTTAGATGGTATTCAGATACACCCAGTAAAAATAAATGCAAGTTTAAATATATATATATCTGTAGCTTTCATGAGGTACTTTTCCCTTGATTGAAATTTTCATTTAATATGCTGCCAATGTGATGCTGTAATCTAGCTGAATTCTAGCCCTTGTCAGTCAATTCTCTCTCATCTAAAGATTCCTCACTCTAAATGCTGTGCGTCTCCCTTACCTCAGTTTACAATTTATTATGTCACATAACTTTATTGCATAATGTGAGGTGACCTGTATTAGCCCACAGTTTGGCAGAAATTAGTTTTGTTTTTCAGCAGCAGATCAGTAACTTCTAATGTGGTAGATCTTACTTAGATCTAATATCCAAAGCTTGGCTTGTTCCACCCATGTTCCTTGCAGTTGTTCCAGATGCTTGGAATGTCTTTGATCACACACCAACTTAAAACATACATTTAGTTTTCTATTGTAGTTGACTTGGCTAAGCTCTCTGTAGTGGTGGATTAAAGGAGCAGCGTAAGTACAGACATTTAATTGATCTGATAAGGAATGTACTTTAAAAACTGGTAACATTGGTAAAAAGCACCAGGCTGCAATATCTAATAGTATTTGCATCAGAATAAAAGAATATAATGATAAAGGTAGACATCATATATACTTAGTGCCTAATCTAATTTCAATATTAATGCTTACCTTGGTTTTCAGTAAACTTTGCAGTCCAGGAAGGTTTCTCTTTTTCGGATACGCCAAATAGTTTTCACAATAGTTTTTTTGAAGACCAGGATGATTTCTGTATTTTTGAATGAGGGAAAGGTACAAGGAATTAAATTAAATGTGATATATAGTAGGTTAATTTTTGCTTTAACTGGTGATGAGCACCTTGTGTCCTTCAGGGAATCTTAGCTCTCAAATCCAGATTACTTAAATTCACATTTAGTCTAATCTCCTTTGCTCATCATCCCCTTAGTTAATGTCTTCATATTGGATTATGCCTCGCTGTGTTAATGCTACTATTTTGGTTTCTTATTTGTAACACTAACTTCTTGACTCACTTCTCCAGATCCACAGCTTCTGTGTGGACAAGAATGTAACTAAAATCAATATGATTCCTTAACAGAAAATTATTTTTCTCAAATCTGAAGTGTATTTCTAAGGAAACTTGTACTCAAGCACTTAAGTTCCAGTATTTATTCAAAGATTGCAAAACTTAGAAATGTTTTCAAATATTATCAAGGTCTCTGTTTATTTTGTCTTACATTTGTGTTCATTAAAATATCTTAGAGGAGAAACCTCTAAAAGTTCATTATGCAGCTAAAAATGTTTGTGAAAAATAAGGTAAATTTATTTTAAATGAAAAATCTACAGATGATCGAATCCATAATTAAATGAGTTGTGTAAGACGTTATAACCAAAATACTTATTTCTATTTCAGTGTTCAGTAAATTAGACTTTACTCTCTTCAAGTGGGCTGCTTCTGCCCATTATTCATTCAGAATTCAGTGTAAGAACTCCATTGTTCTTCTAATAGTGCAAAATTGGAGACATTTACTGACATAAAGGGATCTGTCTTTTTTCAAAGAGAAAATTTACGAGTATAAACAGTTTCTTTTCTTCCCTAGGTATATCCATAAAACAGTTAATATGGCCATAGTTACTGTAGTGCAAATATGTCTATAAGATCAATATAGCTGGTATACAGCTACAGGATACTCCCTAGGTTACTATTTATGCCCCTGTGTGACATTTTAATATCTGTTATTTCATTTGCACTCACCGGCTTCTGGTGCTTTAACTATACCCATTCACAGACAGACATATGTTGTGATTAATCATGGCCCTGCTACATCAAAGCCACAGAACTAGCTTAATAATGAAGAAAACAGTATGTCAAAGCCCAGTCAGATACTTACAAAATGCTGTGCTCTACTAAACTTTTCATATAGCCACACTGACCTGGTGTTTATGTTTATGCAGCTTTTTGTAAGTAAATGACTATATAGACGTTTTAGAGTAAGTGGTTTGAGGACAGTCATTTTAAGACTTGCTGTATATTTGTGGTTCACCTTTAAGGATTATTGTCTTCACAAGTGCTTTGTCTAGAATGAAAACAGCTAGTGGTATGCTTATGATTAAAATACACTCCTTAAATGTAAAACTACTGATTTTGCATAGCCAGACTCAGTAGCCTAAGTATGTTGCTTCAGAATGCTGAAAGCATATTACCTTCTAGCAACCACAGTATAATTCTTTTAAGTAATGTGTCTTTTAAATATTTAGAATATGCTTGAATTGCTAGAAGAAATGCCAAATGGAGTTCCACCAGAAAAAGTGAAAAGCTATATCTACCAGCTAATTAAAGCAATTCATTGGTGCCATAAGAATGATATCGTTCATAGAGGTAAGTGTGTAGTTCTCCACATGGAAATAAGCCCTTGGTAGAAATTTACTTACTAACGGGAAAGATGTTACAGCTTGAAGTAATTTGCATTTAACATAAATATAAGCAATTGCTTTATATTAACAGGAAAAAAAAAAATCTGTAAATTTGTCTAGGTCTTAAGTCTGCAGTGTGACTTCAGATCTTTTTAAAACTAAATTCATCTACATGTGAAGCTTGCTGTCCACTATCACTGGTGCATGATAGAAAGATTGTATCATATGCACAGCAAAATGAGACTGTAGTACCAGTGTCGCCAAGGGAAAAGGATTTTTTTAAAAAACATTTTATGGCACTCAGTCATTTCACTTTTGAATCTGTTAGGAGAAAAATAACTCTAAACTTAAAGCATGGTCCCCCATGTTTTACTTCTTAAGGTAGTTCCTCACAGCTCCCATAAGTTCAGCTCTGTATATTTACCTTTTCTCCTAAGCTTCAAGCACTTTGAGTACATACCTTGATGTGTGACTTGATCTAGTTTTTATGTATTTTATTCAAGTTTAATAAAATTATATTTTTCTTTATAGCTTTGCAAGAGTAACATTTTTAATTAATGTTTCCAAGAAATTAAATTTCTTATAGAATATATTATTGATAATTTAAGACATATGAAAAATAAGCAAGGGTCTGAAAATGTTTTGTAAAATACAGTTTGAAAAATATACCATATATGGATACCATAATATTTCTATAGGATTTTAAAAATTGGCTTAAAACTAGACAGTACATTTTTTTCTAAGCAAATGACAAGAGATGATATGATGATTATAACTGAGAATGTTGAGCACAACACACTTAACATTTTATTCATTAACTGGGTAATTAAATGTCAATTCTTCTTATTATTTTGCAATATGCAGTATTCTGCATATTGGTTTGCTGCCCCAGATTATCTGTAAGCACCTTTTATCTTCCCATATTTTGTTGGGAAGCACTTTAAAAGACTCCAAAAGGCAGAAAATTAATTCTGCATGTTCATAAACTGAATTGCTGGAAGCTGTTTCAGCAGTTGCTCTTGTAATGCTTCATTTATGATTGCATGAATATCTGTAAATATGTTATAATGAAATAATATTTGTTGACAAATTTCAAAATTAAAAAGAGAAGTTAACAGCATTTTTCTTTCTCTCACTCTGATACTCCAGATATCAAGCCAGAGAATCTCTTAATAAGCCACAATGATGTTCTGAAGTTGTGTGACTTTGGTAAGTCCAGTAGATAGATACCTGCTTCTTAGCTTTTTAAAGAAAATCGCTTGCAGTGGAGTTTTGCCTCATTCTTATAAGAGTGCTACAGTGTGTACTGTTTAAAACCCTTTTAGTGGTCAAAACTGGTTACTTCAGGATTGTGGCTAGTACTTTATCCAGCTTCATCTGGCCTGCATATTAAAAATAATTCTTCCTTATTTAAAAAAGACACAGTAAACTTACATTTTTTATATATTTTTTGAACCACTGGCTTCCGTGGACTATTATGTGTGTGGTTATAGGTCAACTTTTACTGTTATGTAAAGTAAGGAATCATGTGTCCACATATGTTAATGACTGAGTGGCTGGAGGTTAGAGTCAGAGTTGTACATGTAATGTTAAAATTGATGTTTCCTGACCTATCGATACCTGTTTAATGTCAGCTTTAAGGCTTTGAAGAATCGGCACCCAGGCACAAGCTGAACTTTGCCCATGTAAGTGATCCCCAAAAGACAACAGAGTGGATTGTACACTGTTCCAAGAATCCGTACTTTTATTCTAAATGCTACATGAACAGAGAATAAAATATTGTTCCTTCTAAAAAATCTTACAGTTTGGCTTGGTAAATAAAAAATAATTCCATAGTGCTACCCAAGGGCACTTTTCAGTTAAAGCAGTTTGAAAGCTGTCATTTCAAACCACTGCAATTTTGAATGAAAAGAAGAACTGCTAAAAAAATAGATGGAAATAGTTTTTTTAGGAACACAAAGAAGGCGTTTGTCATTTGCAGTGCTGCTTATTTCTTTTAATCCTAAAGGCATTTTTGCTTAAGCATTCAGAAACAACCACCATTCTAGGAAAAGCCTTAGATTTGGTCCATATGAGTTCTTTGAATTAAGGACAATTTATTCAGCAGTGTCAGGAACTGCACAGCTCTGACAGAACACCAGGGTACTGTTGCACAGTGCCCTCGGTGCCTGTGCCTTTTTAGTCTCCAGAAGCCTCCTTGTCTGCACCGCTGTGGCCACCCTCCTTGGCAGCTGCATACCCGGGCTGCCCTGGCACCATTGCCCAGAGCTGGTGGGGAAGGATTTTTCTCTTACCCTAAACTTACTTTTGTGGCCTTGCCCCTGCAAAACAAACCCTACTGGGGCTGGCAGAGCAAGGGCTTAACCAGAGGGGTGAAGACGAGTGTAGCGTACACCTTGCTCCCCGTTGTGCCAGTTTTAGGTGGTTAGAGGACCCAGTCGCTGCCGTGCGCAGAGCTTAACAACCAGTCAGTGGGCAGTGCCTGCTCCTGACCGACGGGTGCTCCAGTCAGGCCCAGCGGCATCACAAGTGGGAACAGCCAATGGGGGCATGAATGGTCCTGATGGGAACTATTCATCCTCACCTCCTTCCCTGGCCATGAGAAAGAGCTTTCCCTGGTCATCACCCTCCCTCCCTCATTGTTTTTGGGGAGGGGCTGTCCCCTGAATTTGTTAGAGCTGCCATATGCCAGCAGCTAACAAATCTTGTATGTGAACTTGAGTCAGTGTCCTCTGTGCAGCGGTATTACAGGAGAACAAAAAGCTGAACAAGTGGTTCTGGATGTCAGTTTTCTCATTAGGTATAGATGATGTGCATTCTGCTAGCAGTGAGGTTCTGTGTGTTCCATTGGCTCACTCACACTGTATGCTCCAGCCACATTCCCTTACTGCTGTTGGACAAGACATGCAATCACAATGTACTTGCAGTGCTCAGCACAATCATGAGGAAGGCAAACCAAGTTGTGGTAATTTCTGTTCTTGCTGTTCATGATTTTCAATCAACAATTTTGATTTCAGATGTAGTTGAATTTAAAATTCCAAGCAGCTCTTATAATTTGGGATCAATTTTAATTTTCTAGTCTTATTGTTAATTGACATTATTGCTAGTAGCTAACGCTATTACTGTAACATGTCTGTCAGAATGGTATTAGCCACAAGCATTTCCTGAACATGTGCAGATTAGGATATAAGAATTCACCTTATAACACAATTTAATATATACTGTCTGCCTAACTTAATTAATGTTTTGGAACACGAGTACTTGTCACATACAGTGCCACATTCCTCATGTGATAACACATACAAAGAAAAGGTCTATGCATCCATCCCAACACAGATACTGAAGTTATTGGATATTTCTGAACAGCCCCGTGGACAAAAGAGTATGAATAGAAAAGTTCATAAATTTTTAACAGGATAGTTCTTCATAATCCTTATGCCATGTGTTCTGTACATATCGTGCTAGATAAAAATGAGATTGAATGTGGTGCTTGCCTGGACACATGTTGTGTGGGTGTCATTTCTGCCAATAGAAGTGGGAAAAGAGAACAGTACCAAATGCCGATTACAGCAGATGCATCTGACTGTTGGAAAGTTAGGCCTTCTGACTAGTGTGTTTGCTGTTTCAACACCAGGGCTTTGAAGTTACGTGTTTTAGAAATCTCTTAATCTCTGTATGATGCTTAAGCATAGAAATGGTGAAACAGAGGACTGGAAAAGACCTCAAGAAATTCTCTAGTTCTTCCACCTACTCAAAGAAAGGATTAAACATGTATGTGTCTTCCTTGATAGGTGTTTGCTTAGCTTACTCTGGAAATACTGAATAATGGAGGTTCCCTAGTCTTCCTAGGCATCTATTGAAGTACTTACATGTTGTTAATGTTAGAATGCCTTATTTTAAGTGTAACTTATATTTACTTTATTTCTCCCTAAGAAATTGACAGTCTTGTCCTTCTTTTCCTTATGCCATTTTCTTTGACATCTCTCCTACCATGTTTTGGATTGTTTAAAGTCCTTTCTTGAAATTTCTTATTTTGCTTTTTCTCCCTTTTTTCATCATGATGCATTTGGAAACTATTGCTTTCATATTTTCTCCCAGCCAAATCACCTTCTGTTTTCATCTTCTAATACATTCCTCCTCACTGTTTACAGTTTGGTCTAATCTTCTTAGTTACTTTTTCTTATTTTTGTATCAGAAATTCTTCCCAATACCTCAGCACGATTTGGAGGGAGTAATTGTGCCCTTAGAAAGGTATTATGCTTTCTTGAATTATTAGTTCTGTCCATCATCTTTCAGCATGCTGTCATAGGGTCAGAGCAGTAGTGAATCCATAAAATGGTTTCTTACATAACACAAAAATATATAGATGGCACTGAAGCCCATGATGAAAATTTTCCCTTTTGTCTTGCTACATCAAATCTATGCTGCATGTAGCCTGTAAAGTTGGGGGCTGATTTTTCAGACTGCATTAGCTGCTGATCGTTTCTGGACACAGTTAATAGCTCTTTGACTGTGACCAAGTTCCAATAGACTGAGCTGGAAGAAGGAGGATGCATCCTTTACTTGTTGATTCTTCTGGTGCACATGGGCCCTAGGCTGCCAGGCTTGTGCGTTACATTAACACATGTGTGTATTTGTATCATGTGATGCATTTTTTTTTTCTTTCTTTCTTTCTTTCTTTCTTTCTTTCTTTCTTTCTTTCTTTCTTTAGTGGTTTTTTTTCCCCTTATTCAATTTGTGGCTTCTCACTGTTCACTTTGGCTGTCCCATTTCTTCAGTGTAGCTGCAGGTTATCTTCACTCTCTTCTTTAAACATATGAATGAAAGATTTTTCACTGACAAGTTTAATCAGACAGGTCATGTAATCTGAAACAGAAACAGGGCTGCCTAAGAAGTTTTAAATATAGTAATGTTTAGAAATTTACTCAATCCCAAAATTAAAAGTAATAAAAAAATCCTTTCCAGCTTTTCTCCAGCATCATCAGTAATGTTCATTAAAACTCTATGGGAACAGGTCAGAATTATTATTTTGGGACAACTTCAAAATATCTGCTCCTCATCATGCACGCCTCTTAAAACTCATTCTTGAAGGTGGAGGTGTCTTGCAAAAAGTAACAGTTGTAACCTATGTCAGTAAAACATTTGTCATTGTTTTCTCAAATCACTAGTTCAACAAAAATAATAATAATTTGTATCCAAACCTTTATTTCATCTTGCAGTAAATTAGTGTTCTACAGAGGTGAGTAGGGCTGGGATCCTTCACAGTAAGCTGAAGCTGCCAAATGAGATACACCTTGAGAATACAAAAAAAAATGTGGGTTTTTTTTAATTTATTTTTTTTTAAATTGCAACTTCACAAGCATAGTTGCGTAGGAAAAGCAATTTTGGCATCTTCTGCAGAAGAAATTAGGTATCAAGAAAAATTACAATTGTATTTCAGTATCACATTGATTCTGAAAATGAAATTATGCCTTGTACATCTGCGACACTTTGGAATTTTTAGTCTTTCTTCATCACTCATTCAGTAATGTAAAGACTAAGAGTGATTTCACTGAAGTGAATTTTGGGTTAAGTTTTACTGCCACATTCCAGTTAGAAAGTGTTTTGAAAATGTTCCTTCTGCATTTCAGTCCCAAAAGTTTGTCTCAGTTTGATCTCTAGTAAGAGATCTACAGATTTGTAATCTAGCTGCTGAGATCTATCCTCTGTCTCACTTTCATACTAATTATTTGTTTGTAAACAGTAAGACACTTGATACTTTACTGAAAACAGTGCCAACATCTGCCTTAGAGTACTTCTACATGGAGATTCCAGTAGCATCATTACTGTGGTGTTCGGATGACTTTTTATACATGGAGGAAAATGAAAACAAAATTATAATTTTTTCCTGTATCTGAGTTTTCCAGTATATGCGCTCTTCTCGCAGACAGTGTTCTTAACTGTTATGCCTTAGGGCAGAAGTTAAGTTTTGGTGCAATTGCAAATAAGTATATATATTTTTTTTTATTTTTCTTAACAAAATGATGTGGAGGAGGAAGTTTGATTTGGACATGGTTTCTGATCCTAATTCAGTAAGAGCCTTGTTATGAATGTGATGATGTGTGGGAAGCGGACACATGTGGAATGAGCCAAATGCAGATATAAAGCAGTTTTGCTCATCTTTGGTAGACTGCTGCCTTTTGTAGTTTTGGGAAGATGATTCTGTTCCTTGTCAGGTCAGGGAAGGAGTGGCCTGAGATGAGAATACATAGTTTCTTGACTATTTTAAAAAATTGTATACAGTGAGACTGTAGTAGTTAGGATCAATGACTGGAAGAGTTTAATCCCCGTACATGTGTTTACTTTTTATTGTTAAGAATCTTCTGCAAACAGCATCTCAGTGAAATGTAGTGGCAATATTTCAGTAACTCGCATGACATCCTGACAGGTAACTTTAATCAATCTGTTTTGACTGTGGCAAAGCACCAAAAATAATAGAAAAGCCCATAGACTTCTGGGGGGAGTACACAAAGTACTCATTAAAGCAGATATTCTGACTTCCAGTGTTGTGGAAAAAGCTTGCATTTCAGTAGATGAGCAATTGTTGAAGAGATCATTCTGCACTAGGAGTTGTAAACAATTTGCTTCTATCTAAAAAGGTGTGACCTCTTACTGACAGAATGAGTTGTGATACGCATGTTGTATTTAAAATAGGATATAATCTTTCACACTGTTTCTCTGACAGGCTTTGCTCGTAATCTTTCTGAAGGAAGCAATGCTAACTATACAGAATACGTGGCTACCAGATGGTACCGCTCACCTGAACTCTTGCTTGGGTAAGTACAATTTGTAGAACTGTCATGATGAATTCTTTACTGATTCTTTACATTTTTTTCAAGCGCCTTTTGTATGATTAACACATGAAGAGCTGCGGTTGATTTAAAGGGAAGATTTCAAGAGAATTCCAGATTTTCATTAATTTTTGTTCATTTTCAGTAAGTCAGCATGAATCATTGACATGTTGAACTGTCTTGAGCCTGAGCAGTGTTTAACTGATTAAAATATGATGCTGAATTATAACATATGTATTTCATATTCTTGCCCTCCTCCCTACTTCCCCTGTTCTCTTCAGAAGAGGTTTCCATGGTAGTCCTGTGGCTTGAAATGTTCCATCAGCTTTGCAGTGGACATCACATGGCAATGGCAGTGCAGCTTTCACCACGCCACGCTCCTAATTCTCTTCATCCTTTTGGTTAAAACTATGATTTGGTTTTCATTCCAAATTACCCTTTACCAGCACTGCTGTAGTGGCTCAGAAAGATGGTGGTAGCTTTTTAGTAGTCAGGAAGAATTTATTGAAGGAGGCTGTATGAATCATTCTAATAAGGCACTGAGAAGTTAGTGTCACATTGCCTGTGAAAGCAGTAGTTACATGAGTAGTCTCAGCTAGACAATTTAGTTTTACTCTTTTATTAATCTGTAAAATGAGTGTTTTATTACCTCACAAAGTTAAACAGATTTTCAGATACTATGTGAACAAATTTATAGGACCCAAAAGGGCAAAGGAAGAGACAAAAATAACTGAAGAGCTACTATATGTGATCTTCCCATTGCTATAAAGTTTAGCAGTGCGGTATTCTAAACTACATGAACACTCTCATAAAATACAATTCCTGTATGTATAGTATCTATGTATTTATATCGACATATTCTAGAAATAAGGAACTGGTAGACACAGGATGAATCAAAAAAGTCCTGGTCACTCCTTTGATTCTTTAAGCAAAATATTTATGTGGCTGAGAAACAAGTCTATGTTGGAAGGTTTGATTAACACTGAACTAGACATTTCTTGTGTAGATAAAACACTAGGTAATAATTATTCTGTCAATAAAGTCATCCCAGTATTCCCAGAACTGTGCTAATCTTCATCAAACTGTAGGCAGTTGCATTGTTCTGTGCAGAATAGTATGTTAAAGTTGCCATTTAGTACTTCAAAGTTCAGGTTTTCATATTTTGGAGAAAACAGATATTATTAAACTCCCAGCGAAGTGCCTGTATGTATGTGTATAAGTATAAAAAAAGAACTGGAAACAAAGCATCAATTGTGGCCTTTTTGATTACAGAACATTTACAGGATTTAGGAGTAAAGACATGAAAAGCTTGACAGATGTAGTATTAGCCTGACCTGCAGTTTTCAAAACTGTTTCATTGCCAAAGGAAAATTAGCAGCAATCACGTCTGTTTGTAATTGACTAATTTTTTTTTATTAGCTTGTAGAGAAAGGGAGGAGGTATGTATATTTAATGCATATGACTTCAGCTTTGCTGGTGTATGTTTTTAATGCCAATTTTTTTTGGTACAAAGTGATGTCTTTTTCTTGGCAGCCCTGTTCAGTTTCCCAGACACTCATCTTACCCATTCCCCCTCCCCCTGCATTTACCAAATCTTTACAAGCATCTGATGTTCAAAAGTCTTCCCAGGGTTATTAAATATATACATTTTAACAAGTTAATACAGTTTTACTTTTTCAGTTCTTAAAATGTGTCTCGGGGAGGTTTCTGTTTTGTTATAAAGTTCCAGACATAAATTTCAGGAAAGAAAATACATCACTGCCTAATCATTCACATCCAAAGTCTACTCACTTTGGAGAGCCTCAGGTAACACTTAGTGGAGTACTCTGTGCCCTTTGATGAGAAAATATTGCTAAAAGCCAGTAAATTTTAAGGCATACTAAATTACTAGATGAAGACATATTTTGGAAAATCTAATTGGTGTAGAACTAGACTAATAGCACTTCTGATTTGTGGTCTCTCTGTTCTATAGGAGTTGTTTCATTTATCCAGCCACATTACTCTTTTGTTGTTTGCCCCTTGTGATCTGACAAGACTGCTCCTGACAGTCAGCAGATCAGGAGTCTTGAAGCATGCCTTTTCAAACAAAAGCGTAACAGTTTGCTCTGCCACCACCTTAAGAAATGGGAGGGCTTGGATTTTTTTTTTTCTGTTTGACTACAGAGTAAATAGTGGAAACTTAAGCTGTGATTCAGCTTCCTTTATTCTTGTGAGCAAGGAAAGTTAATGGTCCCTGCCTCAAAGGAATTTTAGCCCATTTCTCAATTGTAACCCTAGCTTGTTCTTCAGTGCCCCAGCTTACAGCAACCATTTCCACATTTCAGTGGAGAAACCTGCCTATTAAAGGATTGCAAATAAAGATGCGTTTGTTTTTCTGTCATAATAAAAAGTTAGGGTTTTTTACTTACACTCTCATAAACTATTTTGCTTATAGAGCCTCAGTTTTCCAGTACAGGCACAGAATTCCTTAAGAGCAGATCCTTGGCTTTGGATCCTCTTCTCATCTGTGTTGCCTTTTGGAGCATGGAGCAAAACTAGTCCTTCCTGGGCACTCAGGCCTGACCTAATGGGTGGCTTGGACTAGCAGCGTCACAGAAAGGACAAACATTGAGTCACTCAGCAAATCCACAAGTAGTCACTATGCGAGACTAGCAAGGGAATTAGGAGCATGCAGAGCCATTGTAGTGTAGTAGTAGTACTTTGGGAGTTTTGGCATGCTCTGCTTTGCCTTGTCAGCAGTCTATTCCAATGGGGCAAACTTTGATTTTATGATGATTGTTTGTGAAAGGACTTTGGTGTTTCATGGCAGGTTCTGAAAGGCAGATGGTTCTTGAAGTTTTGTTGTTGTACTTCAGTTTTCCTAGATACCATAGATTCCTGAACTAGGCATCTCAGTGGGCCTGTAGTTTCACTCTGGCTATTGTCCAGATAGAAATCCTTTCTCATCTTCATCTAACTAAATCATCACAAGGGTTACAGGGCCCTCTGATGAAGTGTCTTGCCATAAAGTGAAGTAACTAATCATGAATAATCAGTGGGGAAAAGTCAGATATTTTTCCCTTTAGTCTGAAAGTATTGTGTCTCTAAACAACTTTAATCATCAGCATAAAGAAGGAGCAAAGGGAACAGATTTAGGATGGGATTTGTCACTGGCAGCTCCTGGTGCTATCTTATTCCAGAAATAGGCAAGCCAGCTGTAACTTAATCTCTTGAAGCAGGTTGAGTTGTTGGATTACAAGTTTCATAAAGAAGAGACTTGGTGAAATATGTTTTCATTTCAATCTTGGTTCTAGTCATTATTCTTTTTATATGCTTTTTCTTTGAGGTGAGAAGAATTTTCTGGTTGTTCTGCTCAAAACTTAAATACCCAAGAGATTCTTGAACTAAGCTGGTTGTTTACAAAAAAGTTTTTACAAATTCAACAAGCAAGAACTTGTACATGCAGAAAGGGAGTTGCTTTGGTCTATAGTAGAAATAGCCAAAAGCCTGTAATGAGTTAGCTGTTGTACAGTTGAGGTAGGCAGCTAAACAAGCTTCATGAGGAACAGAACCTTAGAGTGAAAATCAGAAACTGTCCAAAAGGATTCTGCACTTTTTCAGTGTTCATGCCTCTAGATTGAATGTTGCAGTAGTCTGCCACTCTCTTCTTCTCATACAAAATTCCATTCTCTGCATTACAGTTTTCTGTCTTACATGTCTTACAAATCGTTCTCAAGCCCATAGTCTCTCTTGACTAGAGTACTCATGCTGTCTTCTTTCATTGAATACCCTTGTATGTAGTCTCAAGAAAAGATGGTATAGCCCTTGCTGGTGTAACACTCACCACTTACTTTTCTTTCTGATGAATTCCACACACCTCTTCATTGCTGACCTAGCTTCTTTTGTCATTAGCAGTTTAAAATACCAGGTGCCATCTTCCCCACCACGCAACATTGCTTGCACACACAGAGATCACCCATCAGAATTTCTTCCCCAAACCTCACTTCCAAACCAGGAATTACTTATTTTAGGATGCTTTCATTGCTTCCTCATCTGTGTTTCTTAAGGAATAGTTCTCAATTAGTTCTGTTTTCTCTCTAACTAAAATTCCACTGTAAGAATGCTAAAACAAAGATTTTCAGTGACCAGACCTGGTATGCCTATCCACTTTTTAAATACAATGGAAAAAGAAATGTAATGTGGAAATAGAGCGCAGTCATTAACCCCCGGAGAGAAGAGAAGTTAGTACTAGTTTAAATGGGAATGGTAACTGCTTCAGAGTAAAAAAGATTATTCTTGTCTGTAAGATTTTTCACAAAGGTAACCAGATCCTTGGGGGTACTTGAGAATTCCTCTCCAGCCCTTTCAAGCAGTGATACAACAGGCAATCTGGGGCAGAGACAGAGGGCTTGGTATTTGAAGTAGTTTCTGTGATATTAAAGTTTATTTTTCTGCGTTGTAAGGAAGGGGGCCATGGGAAATACAGCCGATAAATTGAAACAGCTCAGTAAGAAGACAATGTCAGAGAGTGAAAAACATTGTTCATTCACTTTACAGAGCCCCTTATGGAAAGGCTGTGGATATGTGGTCCGTAGGCTGTATCCTGGGAGAGCTGAGTGATGGGCAGCCCTTGTTTCCTGGCGAGAGCGAGATTGACCAGCTCTTCACCATTCAGAAGGTGCTAGGCCCGCTGCCAGCTGAGCAGATGAAGCTCTTCTATAGCAACCCACGCTTCCATGGCTTACGGGTAAGAGAAAGCTTTGTCCTTATTCTTTTAACTTACTCACACAGTCTTTACAGTATTGTCATAGCTGCTGCGAAGATTCTTTTCATTTGCATTGTACATTATCTATTGCATGTCTTTCTGTGTAAGCATAGGATATAAGGCCTTCATAATTCAAAGTAAAGTTCCTATTACACCAGCGTTGCGTTTTATAATTAGGTTTGGTTTACTGTTAAAAGCTGATTAAAGATTTTTCCGTAATTTCTTTGACTTTTTTGGCATGCGGGTTAGCATTTATACCTAGCTCAGCATTGCCCTCACAGATTTGTACTGTGTAGTTTAGTGACATAGCTCTATCAGTTCAGTGTGTGGAAAATTCACACATGCTGTCTTCAGGCCACTCTGTTGTAAAAATCTGAGCCATAGATGTTGCTATCATGGCAGAACAGCTTTTTGCCTTTTTACTTATTTTCCTGGGAAGCTGATGTAAGCCACATTAGTAAAAACTCACTTCCTACTGACAGCATTGTTCCCCTTTCAGGGGTTTGCCAAATGCCATGTAATGACAGAGACTCACTAGGGTGGAGAAGCTGCTCAATTTGGGAATTGCAATATTACAAAATCCCAGAAGCAATATATAAGTAATAGCTCTGTTATTTTTAACAATACCTGGTCAGTGATTGTACTCATGTTTCCTTGTAATTCAGTTTTGGTTGTCATTTTTTATTAATGAATGTTGCCAGAAAGGTGAATTTATGATCTTGATAAATTGTCTGAAATCATTAGTGTAAAATCCTATAAAAAGACATACAGAGCTTTTAGGAGACCTGTGCTAACGACTCAAGATTTGAGTTTTAATCTGTAAAAGAGCAGATTTAGAGAATGAGAAAGGGAAAGAGGGAGGTACCCAATTGTCTTAAAATACGTTGAAAGTTGCCATAAATTTGGTTTAGCTGATGATAAGAAAATAAATTAATTGGCTTAAGGTGTTAGGATAATTACTTTAGCTACAAGGATAGCTTATTCTGATGAGTTTTTGTTGAGGTTTGTAGACTGTCCACCAGTGGAGTGTTTATAAAATGGTTAGACAAGCATTTCTTGCAAGGTCCTGTTTGTATTTGATCCTGTTTAGAACAGTGAGCTGGATGGGATTTTCTGTTAAAAATTTATAACACCTTTTATCAGGAAAGCAATGTTTTAAAAATTGTAGGGAAAATAAATTACTGCCTCTTCATCGTTATTTTACAGCAGGTCTAGTTGTGCAGTGCAGTCTTATTTGGATAAATGTTCTGTAATGTTGTAGGATGAGAAGGAAGTATCTTTGTTTTGTATCTTTAAAATACAGCAGTTCAAGAAGACAGCATGGACCTAGTGTGTTTAGCACAGAGTTGAGAGTTACGAGTCTCTGTTCACATCCTGGATCAATGGTATATTTCTTTGCCTCAGACTTGTTGCTGCCTTCTTAGCCCCATCGATAAAGTCAGGATGCTAATGATGGTGATAGTGGCATATGCTGTCTCATAGAGAATAGTTTTGAGTACTGAAGTAAAGTCTGAATAATGGCTTAAACATGAAAAATGCTACCGAAAAGTATCGGGTTTATAATGTGATACTCATTAGTTAATTAATGGAAAAAAATGTTCCATGGTATAAGAGAACTTTCAGCACATTTTCATGTTTCCCTGATCATTCCAGATATAAAATCTTCTTTATGATGGTCATTCTACATAAAGACAAGAATATTTTGCTATTTTTGGTTCATGTAAAAAGCGGAGAAAGCACGAAAGCTTTAGTTCACCTAAGTTGCTATCTAAGATCAACATAGTAGACTTGGATTTAAAAAAAAATTCAATCATTAGTAAACCACTTCAAAAGAAAGCAAAGTAAAAAGAAAAATACAGAGCCTCTTTAGGAACAAACACATTCAAAGTAACGTCCCTTCATTTTCCTTCAAAGCTCACATCATACAATTTATGAAAAGTGGTGCCAATGCAAGCAATAGGCAGCAATTCATAATGCTCTGATTTTTAATGCACATACGGTGCGTGTGCAATGCATTCTGCTTCTAAATAAAGTGCATTTTTGGAAATGAGTGTTTGTACTGGGTTGCTCTCTAAAGCATAGTTTTGAAGCTAGTATTTAATCTGAGGAAGAGTAAATGCATAAATATATTCACTTAACTGTAACAATCCTTAGATGTGAGAGCTGAAAAATGCACAGGTGAAAGTAAAGGAATAAAAGATTTTCTGTTCATTGACATTTTAGACCAAATATAGTTCTCATATGTTTTTAGATATTGTAGCAAACTTCCAGATAAAATGTTCACCTTCATCACTTCTGATTTTTTTGTTGCTGTTTGTCTTAATCACCAACTTGAATTATATTGTTTTCTTGCATTTTCAGTGGTTTCTTTAATTGTAAGTCGGTATTTTATGTGGGTATATTTCACGTATGACTTGAGCTTATTTGGACAGATAGTGATGACTTTTATATACCAGTAGACAAGAACACTGCACACTTCCCAGTGTCAGTATTCTTGCTTTGATGTGTTAGTTTAGGAGGACCTTTTAAAAAATACATAGAATGTGGATGGGATCAAGCCAGGCTGCAGTTGAAACACTTGGATAGTATTAGGCAAATTCCACAACTCTGGGAACTGCTTAACAAAGTGTCTGGATCTCAGTTGCGTAGTTGTGGATAAACTGTGATTAATGCAATAGGCTAGCTGATTGTTGTTTTGGTTTGGTTTGTTTTTTTCCAGAGGCTTCTCTGGTGTTCAAATGTGTAATTTTCTCTAAAATCAGCATAAGTGGATCCATGAGGGTTTTTTTTTTTTTGCCTCTGTTGCAAATGCAGCCTTAATTTCTAATTCCAAAAACATTGGCATATATATTTTTAGTTTCTAAATGTGAAGTTACTTCACAGAAATCAGTTTATCTATTTGTTGGCTCTCTGTTCAACACATGCTATGGTCTGGAAACAGATCTTTGTTACCTGTTTCTTTGCAACTCATTGTACTTGACATTACATTATAGCAAGGAAATATTGAGCAAGTTTTCTTTCATTTCATAAAAAGAGAAGTTTCTGTCTACATTTTATTAGACTCTTGCCTTGTTTACAAAGCAAGCAAAAAACCCCAGTTCTGTGCTTTATTTTTTTCTTTCTTCAAATCATCCTTGCCTGTCCTGTTCTTTCTAGACAGGGCTAGTTTCAAATACTGCCTTCAGGTTTTGTCTAGACTCTAGTTGACATAAGATGCCCTTCAGCAGTGTGCACTGCTTCTCATGGTGTTGCCAGTTCTTACTGCAGAATGACCACTGGAGTAATCCTAAACCTTGAACTTTTGGGGTTTTGATGTTTTTCACTAAAAACATTTTGGAATTGTTTATTAATCTTTGGCATTTAATACTTTATTTGCATTCTCAAATTATCTCTAAGATATTTTTAATCTTTTTTTTTTAAATACATATTACTTAACATTATTTCTGAATGTGATTTAAACCTCCCACCTCTTGTCAATCATAATGCCACAAATTAAAAAATCTAGGTTGATTATTTCTCATTCGAGAGAGGTTCCTTGACTGCCCTGCTGATCAAGAATACTTTCTGTGGTTGACTAGATGCATATCATACATCAACAGTTATTTGTTCCATTATAATGTTTTGTGATGTTCCATAAACCACTTTTTCAGTGCATACAATTCCCATTAGTTGCATGCCTTGATGCACTATGTAGTTTCTATTTTTTGAAACATTGTATTCATGTATACCTTGTTTACATTCTCAGTATATTTATGCTACATTATTTTACAGTTTCCAGCAGTCAATCATCCACAGTCTTTAGAGAGAAGATATTTGGGAATTCTAAGTGGTGTATTGCTTGATCTTATGAAGGTAGGAAAATATATTTTATTTTCTGTTTGTAATAGGTAAGGAAAGATGTAAGTGATTTTATCTTTGTTTCCTAAATAATACATCTTAAAAGTACTTGTGAACTTCCTTTGGAGATATTTTGATGTCACCATTGTTTGTAGCAAGGCTTGATACTTCCCAGGAATAGGGAAAAACCTCTTGCAAATGCCAAAAGAGTCTGTTCAAATTTGACTGATTTGATGAGACATATTCCAGACAAAAGAACTACCATCATTTGCAGCAATATGCATTCACATTGACATAAATTCAGATGCACAGGTTACTTTAGTAATGCTAGAGTATGAGCTCTTAAGCCATAAAAAATTAATTCTTAATAAATTTAGATAGATCCACAGAGTATTAAGCTAACCTGACTTGCTGTTCATTTGTTGTTGGATAAATATGAGGATATGCTTATCAAAGTTGAAACAGCAATTTATATATTTTTTTACCTGATCCCTTAATCTGCTTGCTGTCACTCACCTCTACACAGCATAGCATGTATGTTAAGTTACTCTTCAGTCCTGTTTTGGAACAGGTCACATAGTTACCCATGGCCAAACTAGGATATGGGCCTGAGATAGTTTCTTGGAGGGGATCTGGAGAAACTCTCTCCCCTCAAAATGGCCAAACACTGTAAAGCACTGTGCTATGCATTTGTGCCATATTCCTGGGTATGCAACATATATTGTTGTCATTATTATTGTACTATAAAACAGCACCATGGTTAGCTGCAGTACAATCCTCCCATTATAAGCTCAAAAAAAAAGTCATGGTGTCAGATTTAGAATCACAGGGGTACCACCTAAGTATTAAAGACAATCTGGGACAAATTTGAAACATGGATATGGCTAATCAATTCTAAATTAAATGTATGGTACCAAGCAAATCTGTGCCAGTTGTCTTGGAAACCAGAGGTCATCTGCTTTGGGGTATACTTGGGTGTTTATTTTCTCTTATCAGCATTGATATAGCCAGCAGAAATCCACCAAATTTGCCCTACTCTTCAACATAACTGGTTCAAATAAATTTCATTTAAATCTCCCTGCCTTATGATAAGAGTCACCATAGTTTTATCTTGGTTTCATGGAGTATGCAAAATCAAGTACCTTAATGCATGTAATTGCTTGTTTTGGTACTATGCATTCTCCTTTATTTTCTACTTCACAGAGACTTTTTTTCTGGCATCATAGTTTGCTGTAGCTCAAGTTATAGTAGCACATATTTCAGAACAGCAAGATCGCTCTTCAGCGTGTGTTGGGATAGGTTTTATTTTCAGTTTATGCCATTTTTTTATGATGTATCTCAATGTCTTTGGGGTTTTTTTAGGGTGATTTAAAAGTTACAAAGTTGTGAAATTAAGCACTTGAATTCTAGGGAAACACACAGGTTTCCAAATAATTCAGTCCCACTTAAAATAATTCTTTTCAACTTCTCTGTCTGTATTTCTGCCTACAAGGTGAGAAAGGTCAGGGATTCTGTAGAGGGGATATTTTGTGTTTGACCTAGATGACTTAATTCAGGAGCTGGAATGTTGTTAAAGAATGAGCAAAAGACTCCCAAGAAAAGAACAGAAGAGACTTGTGGTGAAGTTGCATGCTACAAATGCTGCACATAGTTTTCTGTATGCCTGTCTCTTCTCCAGACACTGGACAGTCTGGCACATGTCCACATTTGCTGTGTTCCTCATTATCTGCATTCCCAGGCACCTCAGGTCTGATTACTAGATCATAGAATAATCCACACTTCAACTTGTGCCAGCTAAAGTAGTGAGTTACTGATATATCTCTATTTAGAGAGCATTTCTGGACTAGATCTAGTTAAAGATGTCCCTGCTCACTGCAGGGGACTTGGACTAGATGGCTTTTAAAGGTCACCTCCAACCAATATAGTTCTGTGATTAATGAAAAGTCACCTTCTTTTTTACCCTTCATTTGCCATAGCTCCATCTGGACTTTGGCCTTCCAAAGTGGCCTATATTTTTTGCTAACACAATGCTTTTGTGGTCCTCCTTTGTATCCTGTTCTTGACTCTACTATTTATGCACTCCAGTTTTGTGGTTTTGTTCATTAAGAAACTCACTGTTTAGCCAACCTGACCTTATGCAAAATTTTGTGGTCTTCTGTACAGTACTATGCTTTGCTCCTGAACTCTCAATAAATTTTCTTTCAAAATCAAGTGTCTTTCCTGGACACCTTTCCTCTGGTGGCAGTTTTTCAGGAGATTCTGCCCAGTAATACCCTATAGAAGCCAAGGTTTGCTCTCCCAAAGTCCTGGGACCTATCCCTGATGCTTATCTCCCTACCCTTCCTTTGAATCCTAACTGTAATCATCTCCTGGTCACTATAGCTTGAGCTGTCTTCTCTGATCAGATTTGTCAACAGTACTTTACTGTTGGTGAGCAGCAGGTCAAGTAGAGTTAAGTCCTACCCTTGGCAGATTTTCCTCTCCAGCAGATGCACTGGGAAACTGCCACCAACGTAGTCTAGAAATCTCCTCAATCGCCTACACAGGCTGGATGTCTGGATGGTTGAAGTCTATCATGAGGATGAGGACCTGTGATCAGGAGACTTATGCTTCTTGTAGAGAGCTATTGTCTTCATCTTCTTCATGCTCTTCAATGCATGGTTGGTAGCAAACCATAACATTGCAAATGTTGCTTTCCCTTCTAATCCTGACCCAGAGACTGTCAATGGATATACCTTCTTTTTCATGCTGGCGTTTGATACCACCCAGGAACTCAATTAAATGGAGTGCCATTCTTCTCCTTCCCCACCCCCTTCCTTCTGAAGCCAGCTGTGTCCACCAGTGACCGTGCCTCAGCCATGAGCCCTGTCCCCCTACTTCTCTGTGATTCCATGCAGGTTCACAGCCTTGTAACTCCTTATGGACTTTCAGTTCTCCTCGCTTCTGGTCCAGGCTCTGCAAGTTAATGTACAGGCACTTGAGGGAAGCCCTGGGACATCCTCCCTTCTGATGAGGAATGCACATATCACACGTGGTCTTCTTGTGTTTGGCCATTTGAGCTACTGTAGTGATGAGCACCTGAAAAGGGAGAGGAGGAAAGTTAATCACTCAGGAGACAGTTTGTCACTTGAGAAAGGAAGATGGTACAGTACTGTAGGACCAAACTGCATAGGAATGTCATGTACCACTTGCTTTGTTCCCTGAGCATTTTCCATTCTGAAGTGCAGGGATCCTTTGAAGGAAAAACGTTTGTGGTCAAGTGGCTGAATACTATGTTAATGCATATACAGATATACATTGTGTGTGTGTGTGTATACATAGAGTTGTTCTCTATTCAACCTACATAACCCTTTAAAAATGGCTATTCTTTTTACTTATTGGACTTTCAAGCTTTTATCCTTGCTGACAGTCATACATGTTCAAATATTCCAAGTTTTGTATTGCCCTGCTCCTGCAAGAAACCTTTCAAACTTATAAAAATACCTAACCTATTGGCTTTTGATTTTTTGATTAAATATTTTCTACATGTCAGAAAGTGTCTTTGTTTAGAATCACAGCAGATCTAACAGAATTACAGCACAAATCTTATTCTGAGTGCATTGTATGCAGTTTAGATGATTTGTTAAAAGTATGGGTGGGCTTGAACCCTAGAAGTAAAAAACCAGAACTCTTACATTTGTGTATTTTTAAAAATACTAACTTTAAAAGAAAGTTTTTGTTTGTGTAAGAATGCTCAAATATGCTTGTTGTTTGTAAAGCCTGTTTCATTGTAACATTTTATTACTGGTAAATTTAATATTTTTCATTCTAAACAACATTGTTGTAAGGTATATCCTGAAATATGTTTAAAATACATATATTTAAAATACATATAGGTATATGCATAAAAGAGATTTTTAAAATTCTAGATATTTTTGTATTTTAA
>WUAM01000310.1:1467696-1492189 GCA_024336885.1 Actenoides hombroni
ATATACATGTTTCATAATGAGCAAGGCTGAGGCCTTCCATCTCTTAAGTAGAACACTGGTTTTAATTCAAGATTAAATTATTCTAGCCGTTACATCTAATCGCAGAAACTCTGGAGATTAAAAAACTATCCCAATAAAGTTCTTTATTTTGCTATATATTTTGCTGATGCAAGTATGGATACTAACATTTAAACTTGGGATTTGTTTTCCAAAGAACTTACTGAAGTTAGATCCAGCAGATAGATATTTGACAGAACAATGTTTGAACCATCCTTCGTTTCAAACCCAAAGACTCTTGGATCGCTGTGGAAGTTCACCTTCGCGGTCAGCTAAGAGAAAACCTTACCACGTAGACAGCAACACATTATCTAACAGGTAAATGTAGTCATGTCACCATCATCACTGACATTTGTTCTGCCAATGAGTGAGTTGCTATCTTGCTTACACACAACATCATCTACAAGAAAAGAAAAGTAATTATTTGACAGTTTATACACATACATACTGTTTCACGTTGCCTCACTGAATAATGGAATGAGACACAGTTTTACTATTCAAGCTGAAATTTTTACTAGCTTTCAGCATCAGGCTGAATGCTTCTTGAAAAACAAACAAAAAAACCCCAAAACAAAGACAGTACATTCCTACAACAGTAGGAATTTTGTGGCTTGGAGGGTGCCTGAGATTCCAAAGGAATGCTCTTTTCTTTGGAATGCTAGCATTGCTGTACGTGTGCAAATCTGTCCAAGGTTTTGATATTTGAAAATTCAAAATTCACACAGACTTTTCACAGGAAATGTCCTGAAAATTGTGTGCATTGATCATGCTCCAAATTGGGGATGAACAGAATTTTGTCTGCAGTTGTATTTATGAATCAAGTCTAGTCTATTTGAACTTAATGGAGGGTGTATTTGCACAGCGACTCCCTTGTTGAACACACATAGCTTGAGAGAACCTGCTTGATTGTAATACAACAACGAACCAGGTTTACTGGTGGATAAAATAATTCAGCACAAAAAGCCTCCTGCTATCTGTCTGACAAAAGCTTTCCCAAAGGTTGCACTCTGAAGTACACAAAATGATAGTGGCTTTTAATCCTAGCTATATATTTCTTTAGCTCTTCCTGTGAGTTTCAAAAAATTACTCCTCATTTTAAGATTTGGGATGGCGACATTTACAATCTATACTTTTTTGGAGATAGATGCCAAAAAATTTTAGCTGCCCTTACAGATATTTAGGACAGCATTTTTACCATTAGAGATGTGGCTTCAGAAAGGAGAACCTAGATCCATGGGAAGCTTCTTATCTAAAGGCTTGCCTAGCTGCTTGATTTAAAACTGCTAGGTTCCTTCTGTCTCCCACTTTGAAAAAGTATACTTCCTTTTAACTAAAAAATTTTTTAAACTGGCATTACATTTGCACAATTTCTAGAAACTGTATTAGAGCACATCATTAGATCACTGAAAGTGGATAATACAAAAATCCTAGGTATAAAAGTGTCATTATCCAATTATTATCAACAAGATCGTCCATACAGTGAGCTCTTACTTTAGCTCCCAGTAATGTATCTGAGCTACATTATCATAGATTTGATACAGAGATAAGTTAACTGCTCACAGCCTGCCTAGGTCTGTCAAGGCTAACAAGTGCAGCTGCAGCACTGCTCAGTCATGCCTAGTTTGCAATGCCAGTGTAAGTCCAGAAGCAGAAATGTTTTTATGCCAGAAAACCTGAGATAATAAATCCTGCTCACATAATCACGTAATCCCAAAACCAGGAGAGCTGCAAAGTAGAGTAAAGGTTAAGGACATCACCAAGTTAGTCTGGTTGCAGAGCGTTTTAGGGTGCAGCTTGAGGATGAATTGGTGTGCCAAGAACAGGGATAGTGCTAAGTTCCACAGAAGCTGGGGTTCCTGTGGTAGGCCTGGTTTTGGGCTTGGTGTTTCGGGGCTTGCTTTGCTGCACTGAGCTCAGGCTCACTCCATCTGGATGTCTTTACCAGCCCAATAACCTCTTTACCCTCTCCCCCTCCAAATCAGACATACATTAGATGGCCTGGAGCATCGATCATGTGGGATTTTTGTGACACTGCTGACAGACTTTATTGTTCTACCTTCACTTTGACATGCCAGGTGTATCTCTGTTGAAAAAAAAATCTTTAATACATCTAATTTTCATAATGTAATGCTTACATTGTTGGTGTGCACATATATTACTCACATGCATAAATGTGTAAATATATGTTTGAATATCTATGACTGGATTTTATCTTTTTATTTCTTTTTTTTTTTTTGGTCAGCAAAATGCATTGACAAAAGCTGAGTTTGTCCATCAGGATATAACCAGAATGAAACAACAATGTACTAACCTTTGCAAATCTGTTATTTTAGTGGAGCTTCCGATGCCTAGTTAGCAGTATTTGATCTTACCGCAGTTAAATTTTGTGGTTTTAAATGGCAACTCCTTTCTGAAATGAGTGTACTTTTGTTGAAGATATTAATGCATGAATATGTAATCTGGTATATTAATGCTTCTTTATGCATTTTAATGTAGAAATCAAGTCAGCAAAAGTTCTGCTTTGCAGTCACACCACAGATCAAACAGCAAGGATATACAGACACTAGGGGTTGGCGGGCCAAGAGAAGAGGGTCTTCCAGCAAATGAAAGCTTTTTAAATGGAAACCTACCTGGAGCTGCACATAGTCCAATGCATGCAAAAAAATCAAGCAACACACCTGGATCTGGCAACAAGGATCTAGCCAATAATAACATGCCACATCTTCTCAGCCCAAAGGAAACAAAGGCAAAAACAGAATTTGATTTTAATGTAGACCCAAAAAGTTCTGATGCTTCAGGCACAAAGTACCTGAAGTCTAACACCAGATCTCAGCAGAACCGGCACTCATTTATGGAAACTTCTCAAAGCAAAACTGGGACACTGCAACCCGTCGACAAGCACAGTCGCCACAGCTATATTGATACTATCCCACAGTCTTCTAAGAGTCCTTCATATCGGACAAAGTCAAAGAGCCATGGGGTTCTGACAGACTCAAAATCCGTGGGCAACCTTTCTGAGGCCAGGGCCCAAGCTGCAGAACCGAACAGCAGTAGGTATTTTCCATCCAGCTGTATGGACTTGAACTCTCCTACTAGCCCAACTGCTCCTCGACACAGCGATAACAGAACTTTGCTCAGTCCATCCGGGAGGAATAACCGCAGTGAGGGTACCTTGGACACCCGAAGACCATCAACAAGACACTCCAAAACAATGGAGGAGTTAAAACTGCCAGATCACATGGATGGAAGCCATTCCCACTCTCTATCTGCTCCACATGAATCTTTTTCCTATGGTCTAGGTTATACCAGTCCTTTTTCTTCACAGCAGCGCCCTCATAGACACTCTATGTATGTGAGCCGGGACAGAGTGAGGTCAAAGGGCTCAGAGGGTGGCTTAAGCATAGGGCAAGGGATGGCAGCCAGAGCAAACAGCCTGCAACTGTTATCTCCACAGGTGCAGCATAAGTCACTCACAAGATCTGTTGGCTCATCACGAGAAGACTGTACAGAAGATACTAATAGGGTTAGTTCAAAATATTGCCTATTATAGAAGGCTTACCTTCCTCTCTTTCCTTCGTGTGAGGACAGTGTCCTGCTTTCCCTCTTCTGTTTGTTTGTTTGTTTGCAGTTATTTATGTATTTGTTTTGTTGTAAGGCAAGGGATGTTATTGGTTTGGGTTTTTTTTCAGAAAGGCTAAATATTTAAAGTGCAAAATGAGAGGCTTTTTTAATAAATGGACTGTGAATACCATTCTCTTAAAGTACTGAAATGTAAGAACAGAAAAATTTGTCTCTGAAGTTAAAATTTCATTAGTAGTTCCTAGTCTTTGGGTATGTTGTCTGATGTAATTTTTATCATATTGTTTTGCTTAATTAACCTTCTGATTTTATTTTTTTTATTATTCAGCTTTTCTTGTATATATTTCTGTTGTGAATGCCAACGTAAATTTTTGAAGTGAGCTTTTCACTCACTCATAGCAGGACGTTATTGTTGAAATGCCATCATTTACTAGAGGACTATAAAAGCTTGCAATATTTATCTTGATTGAGTAACTGGGGTAGTCTAGAGATTTTATGTTCTAGAAGCCACTGGTAGATTGACTCCTTACAGTGATTACTGTCACTAGATATCTTATTGTGTTTTACTGAGAGCATTATTTAATGAGTGGAGGAAGGGCTTGTTCTGCTGTTGATTTATATTCATTACACACCACTTCTGAATTACGTGATGTTTACACGTCAGATGTATAAAGGTGACTGCATTTGTTCCAAAATCTTTAAATTGCTACACCATTGATACAAATTGGAGCAAAATGATGCAGAGAGTACAAAAATGAGTGTTCATTTCTCTATATGTACATCTGTGCAAAAGTGACTTCTAAGGAGAGAATATCTAGTTCACATTTGTTGGCAAATTGAAGGAAGTCAAAGAGCTGCAAATATTATTTAAGGTTTAAAAATTATACCTTACTGTGAGAGACTAAAAATCTCTGCCTACTTAGTTTATGTGAGAAATAGGTGTACCCAACTTGATAGTAGTCTACAAGTACCATAAAAAAAGAGGTTTCAGGTAGCAGTTGCCTTTTCAGTCTAGCAGGGAGAAAAAGGCATAATGTTGTTTTATACTTATCACATCTCCTTCATTCAGGATTTTGTGTATTCACCCATGAGAAAAGATTTCATAAAAATAGGAGAAATCAGTGTAGGACAGAAACCAAAACAAAACAAAGAAGAAGAAAAAAAAAAAGGTACTTAGAAGAGATTACAGCAGCTCCATTCCAAAACCATTTTTTCTTTCTTTGTGCAGTCATTTCTCTCTCTCATTTCAATCAAGTTAAATGTTACTTGTTCTTCAGGATTTTACTGCAGAGGAGCAATAACACCAGCAGTTGAGGTTTTGATAATAAAAGCTCATGCTACCTTGTACTCTTCAGTGCATTAGGATCTTTTTCTGCATTATGCAGCAGATATTAATTTAATAAATAATTCAATTTTTATTTTATATTATATAGAGGCAGATGTTTTTATCACTTCATTTTTTGACTTTTGGCAATTAGTTTACAAATTTTTATTTTAATTTCAATAGTTGATGTATATCTTAATGCTTAAGTTTTTGTTCATTTTCATTTGCTTTGGAATGCTTAATCGCTTGTAAAGAACTTGCACTTATCTCTTATGGTTGGTGTTTTTAAACTTAAGCCTTCAATTAATGCTTTCAAATCTCTATTTCAACCATCAGAAGTCTGAAAGGAAAAATACTTTTCTCAAATGGATAGCAAATCTGTAAATTCACAAAGCTGTTTTTGTTTATGCTACTTTCAATAACAAAACAGAATGACATTGTCAGTCTTCTTATGGCTCGTAAAGGCGTTTTTACAAAGTAGTTGTTCTCTGGATCCTTCCTATCCCCCCCTTTTTTTTTCTTCTACATTCTGCCTTAGTAATTAGAAATTTCACTTCCTTCAGAATTACTGAACTAAAAAAAAAAAAATCAGGAATAACATAAGTGTTGTCAAAGATTTTTTTGGTTCTTGCTCTCTGCTTGTATTTTGTGAATTATCCACACTTCCGTATTTCTAGTTTCTCATTGATTTTCTCTTTAGTTCTACCAAGTCTTTTTAAAGAAAAACATGCTTTTTTGCCAAGATTTTAAAGACTACTTTAAAAAAAAAAAAAAAAAAAAGACTTGCACTCAGTATTATTTTGGGGACTTTTCAAGTCTCAGTACAACATTTCGTTTTAAGGGTTGTTTTTAATTTTAATTTACATATACACAAAAGGGGACAAGCAGAAAAAATCAAACACAAGTTGCTATTTCTGTCTCATATTTGTAACTTAACTTCTGACAAAAAAGAGGTATCTTACACAAGTAGTAATTTAACAAATGCTTCAGCCTGTTGAAAATTTTAGAAGAATCAAACTGATTTAAAGCTTTGATTTAGCTGCACTTCTCGCTTCTCATCTTGGCACAGTTTCAACGGTTGTTTTATCTGTGACAGTGAGGCCAGATCTTCATTAATAAAAGGCAAAATAGGTTTTTCAAATCGCTCATATAGTGAATTGAAATCCCAATTTTTAATTGTGGTTGGTTTTTCTAGATTGAAATTCACATAGGGGTTTCATTACAGTTTCCCGTAGGCTCTTGTAGAGAGTATTGAATTTTATCTGGTTGATCCATGCTGCAGGAAAAATCGCAGCATCTGGTTAATTTGACAGTAGCATTAAGTCATATTTGGTGGCAAATTACATGCATATGGATGTTTCTAAGGGTTTACTTAAGCTTTTGCCCTAAGTACTTTCAGGAAGTACTGTGTTCAGGGAAATATTCTTTTTGCTATTCAGTCTGACTTAACTAGCTTATAGATTTCTTACTTCAGGGACTATCTCTTATTTTACATACAGTAGATTTTGTGATTGTTTGTACCTCTAGGTACTGCTGTATAACAGCTGGTAAGAGATAGTGCTTTGATGTTGCAATTATCACAAATTATATGCCTTTCCTGTTTGCTTTATAAAATTTGCCAGTAACAGAGTAGCCAGATTCCATCAGAAATTACTTTAACAAGGCCTCCAGTAAAAGATTCCTTCAGAGATGTTACAACTGTATTTCATTTACAGCAGAAATCTGAGGGTCTGAATCATGCTTAAGTCCTTGAAAATTTTGCCTCTTAGTTGTAATTTTTTAATGCTATTTTTGTCATTTTAGAAAAAGCGAGTGAGCAGTAAACCAAATAATTATTGATTACATAGTCTGTGATTTGATATTGGCAGTTATTAATAACATGAAAGGATAATTGTGTGTGGTTAAGTTTGGGGTTTCTTGTTTATGTTGGATAAAAACTGCAAATCAGTTTATAATCTTTCATTTTAAATAGCTGATTGTTCTTTGGTTTAGGGTGGAGCATATCATGATCCACACACAGAAGATGGAGCATCTACTAAGGAAAATAGAATTCTGTATAATGACCCTGTTCCAAGAAGAGTTGGCAGCTTTTACAGAGGTAATTTTATGGTGAATCTTTCAAAATCAAACAAGAATTTTAATATGGAATATAAATTAAATAGCAGAAATTGATACAGAGAGCTAACATGAACAACTAAAAAAGTTACTGGAAAAAGAATTGCTACCCACTTTCAGAGACTGGGTTGATCTGCTAAGTTCTATGCAGAAACTGTATTAATATCATATTATTTGATTAAAACGTACATCCAGTTCAGTACCTTGTAAAGCAAATAATTTATGAGGGAGAGTTGATCAAAATAAATTAATATTACCAGAGTAAGCAGTTCATTAATGTTTTATATTCATATTTTAAATTATTACTAAAACTATATCTAAACACTTTTGTACTTGTAACACATTGCCATACTTAACTGTTCTAGTTCAGATACTGTGGTGCATGGAACTGTAATGCTAGTTTTTCATTGCTCAAAACCTATGTTCATTTCTTTTGTTCAGTTTTACTAAAGATCAGGGTTTCCTACAAACAAAAGCACACATTTATAATCCCAGTTCAGAACAAATAATAAAGGAGGACTGTGTATGTGCATATATATGTGTGTATATATATGTGTATGTGTGTGTACATACAAATATACATGCAAATAGGTATTGTTCTATTATGGTACCCAGTATATGGTGATTTCTGAACAGCTGCCTCATGGCTAAACCTGGGTAATCCTTTTGAAAAAGACAAGGATGATAAGAAGCTCATTACTGTCCTGCAAATGTTACAAGGCTTGTGGGGCTCCCCTGAACCTCAAAAAGTCCCAATCAGCTAAAATTCCATTATTAGTCACCTAATAACCTTAAATAGAATTACAAATCTTCAATCTTGAATTGCTTTTCTTAATCCTTAAAACACTCCTAAAACTGGACATAGCATATCGTTCTTTTTTATACATAGTGAAACAGAAGTTCCAAGGAAGAATGAGTTTCCACAAGTCATGTGCTAAGGACACTGTAGATCTGGAATTTATTCAATTTCTTATTATAAAGTAGAGGTTACTTCCTCTTTAACTATACCTATGAAACAAATGTATTTTATTTCACAGACTTAATTATTACTTCGGAAAAAATGATACTGTAGGTAAATAATACATTAATAATAGTATGTGCAAAAACTATTGAAAGAAAAAGTTACTATGAAAAAAAGTCAATTCATATTTATGCAACTCTTAAGTACTGACCTAATACAAATGTTATTAGCATGTATCTTTTACTACAGCTTGAACAAAAACTCACAGATTCAGGTTTGATAGATTATATAGTGTGATGCTGCAGTAATGCTACAACTAGTGTCTGATTGGTTTTTAATCCAGTGCAGGTATTTCTGGTGGTATTCATAATTCTAATAAGTTTATGTTCCAGATATGTATAACCTGTTTTCAAAACCACAGTGTCTGTTTGAAAAATATATACTATTTGATTTTGATCCTTTCATTTTTAGGGAGCAATCTCTTTATTTTAGTTATATTATAATCCAAAGTAATTTTTCTTCAAAATGGATACTACTTTTTTTTAAGGTGTAAGTGAAGAGAAAGTGTAAACTGTAGTGTTTTGTGTCTTTAATAATAGTATTCCAACTTTTTATTCTGTTTCCCATTTTTAAATATCAATCAAACTGGTGGCTCCCTATATTTAGAAATGTTCTCAGATGTAATAACAACTTAGCCAAATTCTGATGATGGTCTCATTTTACAGTTAATCACAACACTGTAACTGTAACAGCTTTCCGAACTGCAAATAACAGGGGGCTTTTTTCACTCACACATAAAGTACAACTTTGTCTTCACTCACTTGTTTCTGTAAAAGAGGTGGAGAGGATGCAGAGAACTGGAAGATGGGGTTTTTGGCAGAGCTCAATATGCATTATTTGCTCTTTCTCTGTTCAGTTCCATCTCCACGGCCAGAGAGTACGTACTTAGAAAACAATGTGTCAAACAGAGCCTCTGTCTTACCAGCAGACAGCAGCACGGTGGCAAACCACTCAAAGAGACAAACCACTTTTGATACCTGGTGAGTTGTTATTTACACAGATGTGTGGAGAATGGCAGGGAAAAAAAAAAAAAAGAAAAAAAGGGATTTTTACCAGGAGGGAAAACACCTTCATTTTTTTCTCAAAATTTGCAATTGTCTGTATGTGCTTAGTTGCTTCCTCTGACTATACTGACATAGTATTGCATGTTTTCTGTCCCCTTTTGAGCAACAAGAAATAGTTCATTACACCATCACACTGAATGCATTAAAGATTATGTACTTTTGCCCAGTCTTTCCTGATTTTTTTCCGCTCTTGATCTTGGTTAAAGATAATACAAAGCACTTTTATGTGTATACTGCGGATAGCAAGGCCATAGCTTCATCTGTGGATTCCAGACCAGAAGCATGAATTGTCAGACAAACGGAAAAAATATCAAAATGCATGTTTCCATATATAAAATAGGACTGTATTAATGGAGAATATAATATTCACCCTACAGTGGGGACTTCTGCTCTTTTTGCTTATTCACCACAGAAGGAGATAAGTATGTTCTGTGGAAAAATGGACTAAGCAACATCTTAATGGTGTATACTGATTTCAAAAGATTAAAAGCACCACATGGCTTCATTATATAACATAGAACACTTAGCTAGAATTATGCTAATAGAATGACAACATATGCATAGCTGTGCAGGACTTAAGGGGAAATCTTTAATTTGTTGCTCTGAGAGCTGTTCAGCTTTAAAATACTCTTAATCTTCTACTTTGTTCAATCACAATAAAACACACTGAATGAAAATAAATAGATTCAAAGGATTGGTGAGAGGAATGGACTGTATGTATTCACATGGTTCAGCTATGCTTCATACCACTACCTGAAACACTGCTCTCTGAAAGTGTGATAAAATCATGCTATCTAAAGAACTATTTCAGTGGTTTGTTGACTTAATGTGTTTCCATGTGAGCATGTGAATTATCTGCTTAAAAACCTAAGGGGTTGGGAGGCTGGGGTAAGGAAACAACTGGTATTTCAGCTTGTGTCCAGGTTGTGTTCCCATGTCAGCACTAGAAGATGTTTACTCAAGAACCCTTGTCACCTGCTCTGATTCACTAGAGTCTGCTTCCTGTCCTTCAGTAGCTCCACCTACATCCATTTTGTGGAAGTTAGCTGAGGAATACGGTCATTTATGTAAAAAGGTGGTACTTATTTTGTGACTTATGTGGCTAAAGGAGGTATTTATTCCTATTGTTGAACCCTTTTACATATTTTGTTGTCCTTCATATCTGAATCTTTCTGTCTTGCATATAACATAAGCCAAATGGAATATTGTTTTGCTTTATATATCATTCGGCAATATATATTACCTTTTATTATGTGGTGACTGCAAAGAAACATGTAATGTTATTTTAACTCTGAACTGAAATAATAGCATATGTTATTAGAGCTGGTTGGGAATTTTTTTACTTTTGGTTTTTTTGCTTTTGCTTACAATGCCAAATTACCAAGCCCAAAACTTTTCAAGTGAACAGACTGATAGCCACTGACCTTTTATTGGGAAGATTCTTCAGCTCCAGGATGGAATTGCCAGTCAAAACCAGAGATACACTCAAAATAACAAATATTCTTGGGCCAGCATTATTTTTTGGAATGTGAGGAACTCAAGTGCAGAGCCTTTGTTATTTTGTTATTTAAACCAGAGGTTTGACCCAAGATCTTAGATCTAACAAAAGAACACCCTGAACCAGAAGTTAGAGGTTATTCCAGAGCATGTTCTTTGTTCCCCTCAATATATTCTCTTGAAGCTGTTTCATCTTGTTGAAACAGTGAAAGGACCACATTGATGCTGAATCTGCTCTAGTGAATATGGCCCTAACTTTGAGACAGTTAGATTTAAGTCCTTTCTCCAATTAATGTGCTCAAATATTTTCACAAATCGGAACAGCTCCTTTGAGAGAAGAACCCACAGAAGAATAAGCATTTCTTCTTGTGAAATGTGAGGAATGGCAGTGCCTCCAACACCAAGTTACCGCTGTTCTGGCATGCACTTTTCTTTCTCTTTGCTTTTCCTACTCCCTATTTTCCTGAAATGTTTCCTGCCCAGCTCTACATGTTAACTCTGTGCAGATTGTCCTGGCAATGGTCTAATGTTGTTGCAAAATTGTTCTGTGCCATAAATGCAGCTTAATCAGATTCCTGAGTGATGTAGAGTCTATGTTCCTCTACTTAATTTTATGTACAGAAATTGTGTAAACGCTTATGAAAATGTTGAAAGCTCTAATGGAATGTGATTCTGCTTACATCAATTTTATGATGAAGTAAATATTTGATGTTTGACTGGCATACATAACTGGTACATGACAATTCATCTTGAATTATGAGTGACATGTATTCCACCTGGACTTGCCACTACTGTAAAATATTGCTTCTCTCATACTATTGCTCTGTGTTGCCTTTTTTTCTGTCAAAGATTTTGTGAATGTTTGCTAGACACAATTGTCACAGATGTTCCCTTGTCTTTGTGTGCATTTCTTCACTCTGTCCCCACTGTCCTGCCTCTTTAAAATAAAGATGTTATAAACTCGACTTTTGTCATCAAGTTTTACTCTTAAATTACTAGATCATTTCTGAACTTTGGACAATTTCTATTTAAAAATGGCAAATTTTTCATCTTTCTAGAAAATCTTTTCTTTGCCAGCATTTAATTTCCTTGAACTTCTTCAATTTTCTTTTCTGATACAGGAGTAGGTGTTTTATTCTCTTTCACGTGTACAAGCTTTATCTTGAGATGGGCAAAATCAGTAGATTTAGGCAAGATGCTTAACCTTGTTGTGCCAGTGTGCCAAAATGTTGGCTGGAGTTATCTTTACCATTGTTATAGTTCTAAATATTTCCTTGGAATAAACTCCAACATGCACTACTTCATCTCACATCATATTGGAAGTGTTGGCATTGATTGCCTACAAGATATCTGGGGGGATATTTGGAAAGCTTTGTATAGATGTATTCATGCTATGACAAACAGCTTGTCATATCTTCTTTAGCATATGTCATACCTTTCTGCAAAAATAATTAAAAGGGAAAATAGGTATTTATTATTATTATGTGTACATAATATATATAACGACAGATGAACAAACTCTGTCATTCAAGAAAAGAACAAAAAAAAACCCTGTCCTCCTCTTAGTGTCAAAGGCTTACAGTTATATCCCTACCATAAATTTTTTCAAGGCTCTGAAATAATACAGTACTTTCTAAAGATGACATGAATGGCTATAACATGGCTATTTCAGTATAACAACGTAGTCACACTTAATGTCCCTGAAACTAGAAGGTTACCAATATCTGAGCAAGCTAGTTTGAATCTTGCTTGTCTATGTCTGCAGTACAACTGTTGCTGCATTGTAAATACTTTCCAGTTAATTTACAGAATTCTTGAATTTGTAAAAAAATCAGGAAATTTCAGATTAGTAACTTGGAAGCTTAAAAATCACCTCCGTGTGTGTTACATTGGTTGAGGCTTTAGGAATCTGCTCTGCATAACTTGAAGATGTTCACTTTCCTAATAGTATAGCTTTCCTCTGACATTTCCTGCAAAAGACTCCTGCATATTCACCGTCATCCAATACATCTGCTTTATTCATCTGTTTGGCAAGATCTGAACCTCCCTATCAGGTCTTCTAGTAACCAGTGCCTCGATCCGTGACCCTTCCCCTGTTATCAGTGTTTTTGTTTTGTACTAAAAATTAGATGAGGTAGTCTAATGTTATTTGCAAGGAAGCTTTCCAGAATTTGTAGCTATCAAGATTCTGTCCCACAAATAAGCCTGGTGAAGTATATGCTTTGTAAATTTATGAAACCAACCACTTCCAATTTTTTATGGTTACTAAAGTTGAACGATACGGAGAGGGGTGGAGGGGTGGCGTGTAAAATGTATGTGTATATGTATACTATTTTTAGTGATGCCATAACTTCAGGTGATCTAGCAGCTTTAGTGGCTTCTGGGTGGTGTACTGTATATAAGATAGTAGATCTCGGGCTTATTCAGATTTGATCTCTGATGTTTAAGCTTTCAATGCCAGACTTTTAGAACAAGAAGTTTTACTATGGGCTTCAGCTTGTGGAATTGAGATACTTGCCTTAAGTAAACCATCTATTTGAGGTGCTTCATTAGTTTCTGACATTTTCTTGCCTTCGTTTGTGGTGACTCTCTAACTGCCAAGGGTTTTACTTTTAAGCAAAACCAAAAGCTAACTTGGAGAATTAGCGTTTGTTCGTTTATCTTCTGAAGAAAACTTCAAACATTTCACTAACTCCTCCATTAGACCAAAATCTTACTCATGGAATTATCATTGGTTCAGTAAAGATAGTAGTATACTGGCAGTTAAAGAGGATTTCCAAGCCAGGTTGCCTGCTGAGATTTGAGTTGCTGAAGAATAACTAAAGCCAGCATGAGGAATTGCCTCCCAAAAAGAGTCGTCTGCAATATACATCTGTCTGTGGCAGCATGAATGCAGCATGCTTCCTATTTATTATTTTTAGTTAATATCAAAGCACATCACCTTGCTTGCCCCATGCATGTTTGCGATTACGCCTCATTGTGCCTGAGTTGAATTTGGAATGAGTTGGAATTCCTTCTCTGGCGGTGGCTTATTGCCTCTGTGGCGCTAGTGATAATTTCTGTTCATACCTGTGTTTTTTCCAAATGTCTCAGACCAGAATAACCAATGTGATCTATAGCATATGTCCTAAGCATGCAAAAAGCACACAAAGATAACAGAAAACAGAATGTTTTGCTTTTGGTTTCTGCTTGAGGGTGAGCTCTCTGAGTCGGAGCTTTTCTTTATGGTTAGTCTTACTGCTATTAAAAGAGACACTTGGCACGGATTCTAGTGTAACTGTTTGCTCTCAAGAGCTGAAGTTTTATGTAAAATACCAAAATACTCGCAGTTAGATTGTAAGAGTTCAGTGTTGAGTGACTGTACCATACAGATTTTTTCTAATAATCCTAATTTTTTCCTGTACTGTCCATTGTCTGAAAAATCATCTTTTGGGATGCCTAAAATATCCCAGTGTTTCATCTCATTCAAAATGTTCTGCTCTATTTTTACTCAGTACAAAATCCTGGTGCTGAAGCTTCCTGGTATAATGCTATATATGTTCACTCTCTTCACATAATGAGCATGTGTTTTGAAGCAGTCTTTTTTCAAGGTCAGTGCTTTTTCAGACAACTGTACTGCAATATGAGTCATAGGAGTTAATGACATGCACCCATTGGTGTAAAACCACTGGCTTTTGGGTAAGCAGAAATTGAAAAAATGAGCAGAGTTCTTAGCTCCTTAATTTCGTCCTCTGTCTGGTCACTGTCGGCATAAAGATGGAATGCTGGTGCAGAATTTTACTTCTCTCATCTCTGCTTATCTGCGGTAGGAAGCAGTTTTCTCATCCAGGTTCAGTGAGACAAAGAAAAGAATCACACTTGAATGAATCTCTGGCTAAAGTATGGCAAAAAATGTCCCAAGCTTTGTTCTGAAGATTAATTTCACCTTTAAAAATACGTCTCTATTTTGGAACAGACTTCGCAACAGAAAAGCCATAGCAAGACATTGAAAAAAATTAAAGGACAGTATAGAGTAACCACATGGAAACTTCCTTATGATCTGACTCTGGTGCCTCAGCAGACAATATAGTCACTGGGCTGGTGACTTGCACTGGGGCTGTGGTTTGGGATATGTTTGCAGATGTGGATGCACGGTAGCTCCTTTGGGGAAAGGCTTAGAAGATTCTCAGCCCCATACACATGACTTTCAGAGCACAAGCGGGATGCTTGGGGTGCATGCTTTCCTCCAACTTTTCTAACAAATTAAGAATAATTTAGTAAATAATTCAGTAGGTGTTTTGTCTGTGTTAAGTCAGTCTTGTTAGTTCACAGAATCTGTAAACTGTCAGTAGTCTATTCCCAGGCTTTCTCCTTGGTCCTTTAAGTGAATAATACAAGATTGTCTTGCTGCTGTTGTGTGGTGGTACCAAATAAGGGGACATGCCAGAAACAGGAATCCAGAGCAATCCAGTTTATTTAAAATATGTGTTATCAATCTAATAATTATATTAAACTATAGAGATTTTTCCCTGTAGCATTGTAATTTTCATGTTAAATCTATATTGTTGTGCACCTGAATTTGTTTCCTAGATCTAAATGTAAGTTCCAAAAATCTAAATTAGGAAAATTTCCACTATGCTCTCTGCCTACAAATCTTTCCTCTAAGCTCATTCTCTTACTCAACAATTGCACTTTATTGCGGTGTTTGAACACTGCATGTATTTATATTTAGAATCAGGTAGCATTTCGAGCTTGAGATGGTTTTCTGTAGAAGCTGAGGATTTGGTGAAAACACCTATCAGAGTGAGGATACTCTTATCAATAAGGAGGATGACTCCAGTGATTCCTACCCCAATTATGTGTTTCACATTTGCTTGGAAAAAAATGTCAGTTTAGCATGTAGTAGCAGCTGAATCACCAGCTGATAGCATAGCATTTAAAGCCAGAATTAGAAACCAGAGATAACTATAGCAGACAGCTAAGCATTGCTACATTACAGTTGTTCCAAGAAAAGCTACTCCTTTTCATCATCCAGAGCCCTTAGAGCTGTGGCTTTCCTTGAAGTTTTCAATCAAGACAATGGAATAATTTATTTATTTTTTAATAGAATTTAAGAGTGAAAAAAGGACTATTAAATCACCTAGTATGATTTCCTGTATGTTAGTTGACATTAAACATCATCCATTGAGGACCAATAACACACCTGACAAATTTGTGTCTCCCAGAAGAGCATATGGTCCTGATTTGAAATGTCAAAGATGGGAAATCCACTTCTCACTAAGGAGTTTGTTCTGGCAGTTAATGAATCTCATTGTTAAAATCAATGCCTCATTTCTAATCTGACTTCTCTGGCTTCATCATCCACCTACTTGTTGTTGTTTAAAGATCCTTCTAGTATTCCGTAATTTCTTCCTGGATAAGTACTAGTGTGCCACAATTAAGGAAACTAAATGTTATGGCTGGTTTGGCTGTGTTTTTTAACATACTAAAGAGATTGAAATCTCTGATTCATTTAATATAGGCTATTCTTTCTATCTCTGAATTTTTCTGTGACACCTTCCTGCACATTTTCCAATTTTCAAACTATTTTAAAGGGCGCTGGACTGGCATTCAGTTGTGTCTCACCAGTGTCCTACTTAAACCATCTTTTTATGGTGCCCCTATCAGTACTTTACATGCATAGTTTAGTGTGTGTACTTAAAGTAACATGTTATTTATCAGATGTAGTTAATTCAGATATAAATGAGTTAAAAGGTGAAAAATCTGGTCTTCAGGCAAGTCAGTTGTTCCACTTTCGGGTCATCTTCTTTTGCCAGCACTGTCTCACCCATGCATAATAAACTAATTGAGGTTTTTAAGTTGAAATGGACAACAGTAGGTCCCCAGCTTCCCTGATGATAAATTTGGAACCCTGTCAGCAAAGGTCAAGAAGTTCGATTGAAATTGGTTCTCTCTGGCGACCTTTGCAACTCCTGGCTCTCCAGCAAGCAATGGATAAACTGGACCTGTGCTTTTATACCCCGTCACCATTTGTATGTTCTCTCAGATACGATTTTCATTTTTCTAAAAGACCTTATGTGTGCTATTTTGGTTTGAATATTAAATTCTGTCTTAAAAAAAAAAAAAAGACATGCATGCTTTCCTTTTCCCTAAATAACTATTCACTGGTCTGAGCTAATCATTCTACCCTAATACTGTGTGCCTCCTATCCCATTTAATAAGACTATTTATCTGGTATTTGTGCAGTAACCCTTGAACCAATGAATGCTAAAACATTAAAAATATTTTTGCCTTAATAAATAATTTGCATTCTTTGGCATCAGATCTCATTTTTACACACAGTTTATATAATATCAAAATAAAATCTCTCTTACAATACCTTATTTCATGTTTAGGAAAAGTCCTGAAAACCTTAACAGTCACTCAGAACAGCTAAAGGAGAAAGAAAAGCAAGGTTTTTTCAGGGCAATAAAAAAGAAAAAGAAGAAATCTCAAACCGTAAGTATACAGTATTCGTAACAGAAAATATACTTATCAGTTTTGAATTACACCATTTTAATATGCTAAATTAGTACAGTATCCTTGTATTATTTATGATCGTGCCTGTGTGTATCTGTTTGTTCTTTTATTTTCTTTCTTCACTATATAAAAGTCAAATTCTTTTCCTGGTCAGGATTTATTTATATGCCTTTTCAAATATTTCTTCACCTACTAGTCCTGTGCATATTTGTTTTCATTTGGACCCCTTGAGAGACAGTTTTGAGGCAAGTTTTAAGCTAATGTTGCAACAAATTCTTTTGTAGATTATGGTGATACCATTCCAAGAACAGCAAATGCATTACTGTGCATCTTCAGAGCTTAATAATTTCAGACATCCCATTAGGAGGAAGTCAAACTGTCACAAATGAGAATTCTTTCCAGTGTTTTTTATGGCAGCATCTTGATAACAGCCTCTGTCTTCCTGTTGCACCCAGTGGCTGGAATAAGGATGACATGTCTTTAAGCATTCTTAACATTTTAGGTTTTGTGGATTGTGGCTTTTGTTATTTGGTGTAAGCCTTTGGTGTCTCTTTTACATTTGAATGTAGTTTCTGGGAGGGAGAACGAATTTTCTTTTATCAGGCAGCAGTGATATATTAACATTTCACCAAGTTTTATAATGAAAATCTCTGTAAGAACTGAAGTAACTTAAGCATCATCTCATCTCATTCTCAAATGACAGTTCTGGAAACAGTAAAATACTTAACATTTCATTTACATATAGTTGCAATGTTTCTGTAAGTGTAACTGCAGTTACAGTTTTGAGGGTTCTCAGAATGGAGTAAATCATACTTACTCCTGGTGAAAGGGAGTAACTAAACCAAAGTATCTACTGTCACAGAGCGAGGTGGCATGACTCTGGGTGTTGGTGGAGGGCTGATCCATTGAAAATTGAGGGAGTGGAGCGATTATCAGGCTGTTGCGTTGTGGAGGGTTTTTTTAATTTCTTTGAACTGTATGGAACATGTACATGTTTGTGTTAACTAGCACTCAGAAATGCACCTCACCTTCCTGCTGGGCAGGTTTTAAACCAGTGGCATCTTCCTCTCCTTCTGAACTTGTTCATCCTGATACCTGTACACAGTTCAAATATTATTTGCATTACACAACTAAACAAAATGTCTAGATTATAACTGTGGGATTATTTGATATTGAAAAATCCATGAAAGAATAGCACACCTAAGGCCATTGGTTCCAGTGATGCATTTTGAAAAACAACAACAAAAAAAAGTGTTAGATTTGCATTGTTCTACACTACTCTGATTCCAGCCATTCAGACGTGGTGGCAAGGAAACAGCTGCTGGAGGGTCTATCAACTACTTCCAGATTAAACTGTGTGAAGAAAATATAGACTGGATTGTGTTGCATCTCAAAATCCGTCACTTTCCAAAACATCTAAATCACAAGTACCTTGACTTATAGCTACCAAAACCATCACTGATTACAAGACAGGACAGATTTATACATAATCTTTATTCCTGTTTCTTCTCATAAGAAAAGGGCTAGAGGTGGAAGAGAGAGGCTTTGCATTTGGGAAAATTACGTTGGGTAGTTAGAGCTAGTCTCTCACAGGAAGATGAATAAATGAGTGAAATAAGATAGTGATAAAACTCTCTAATCCTCAGCTAGATACTTGTTGCCATCCACTTGATTTTTTGGACTCAACCAGAAAATGAAAAACCTTTCATTTCTACTTACAGCTGTTTAATAGGACAGTATCTAGGGACTGTACCCACTGATGTGTGTACAAGTGTCTTGTTCAGACACTGTTCCTTGTTCTTATTAATCTGTTAGTTGAGAACATCCACCTAACAAACATTAGGATGTTCATTAGGATCTTTCAGCACAAACACAAATTACTACCTTCAGTTCACCACCAACTTTGACTTCAGCAGTTAACAGCACTATAGTATTAGTTCTTCAACTGCATGACTAATGTTTTCTATGAATTCATATTAAAAATAGATAGCTTGTGACTACCCAAATTTTTTTCTGAGGTTTATAATCCTTATAGAGTCCTAGAATTACAAAATTCCACTTATATACGCTGATACAGACTTTCTGCAGCAAATAAATTAGACCTGAGAACTGTTATAACACTGAGAAGCGCATCATAGGTAGCTACTGTGTACTTCTCATATCCTTTGACAAATCTCACTTTGCTGGTGATCATCCTAAGAATCATAAAAGATACCTGAAGGTGGAATGAAGACATCTTCTTAATAATGACGTTCTCAAAGTTTCTGATAGCCCAGAACTAATCCCAGTTTCTCACACTTCCTCCTACAGAGTTGTTCCCATTAATCATTCTCCCTAGAGTTCTCCAGGTACAGATCCTCATGGGATAATAATTTTTACTGACTGCTATGGGAATTCTTTTCAATATTTTTTTTTGCAGAGCTGTTCTTATCCATTCTCCTTTTCATCTTGTTTGGAGTCTTTTAGTACCGTAGCAAAAGGTTTTGAAGATTGCTAGAGTCACAGTTCTTGCTGTCATCTGCCACCAATTTGACATCCATGAGGGCTGTGCACAGTATCGATAGGCATTATCTTCAGAGGAACTTGAGTTTTGCAGATTTTGGCATGTATTGCAAGCACTGGGTCTGAAGATATTGTCTGTTTTAGAAAAAACAGTTGCAGGTGAACATTTCTCTTAGTGATGTTTTGATTCCTATTTAATTTATTGAACTTGAAACAGGAAATTCTTCTGACCATAAAGTTCCTAAACAAGCTATGCTAATTAGCGAGTCTTTTTTTGATTAACTTGGATGGAATCTAGAAGCCAAGAAAGCTGTTTGAAATGCCTCGCTTTTAGTAGCACACCCATTGTTCCCTTTAGTTGTGTAATCATTACATTGTATTATAAAGTTCTCTTTCGGTGGGCAGAGTAATGATAGACACAGCATATGTGTCCTATGCTTGTTTGTACCTGAGCAGAGGAGAAATAGCTCCGTTCACAATTTAGATACTTGATAGTTCTGATTGTTGTTTGTGCATCCACTGGTAAGATCTTTGGGTGTGTTACAGAAATTAAAACACACAGTGGCCTTGAAGTTATACATGAAGTTGTTGACAACTTATTTTTGTTAGAACTTAAATAATTCATCATCGAGCCCTAGCTCTTTTGACAAGTTAAAAATAGAATACTTTTATTTCTTCTAAATATAGCTATCAACTGCTCATTCTGAAAGTGATTTTTGTTACTGTTAGTGTATCTTTGATATTTTATTTATATAAGAATAAGAAATGTGATACTGCTTTAGTTCATTTTCATAAGTAACAAATGATTGCCAGACTTACTGGTCAACAAGACCTAGCTGTTGTTTCCAAAAGGTTTTGAAACATATTCCAGATTCCTAATTAACACAGATATATGAATAGGTGTACTGATCTCTTTTTACAGACTTTATATGCATTGATTTCCTTGAATGTATTCTATATGCTTCTTTCGTTCAATCACTACTGTATTTTCCCAAAGCAAATTATAGGATGGATACCATATATTGTTGGAATTTTTTAAAAAAACCAAACAAACAAGAAAAATAATTAATATAGTAAGGACAGATTTCTTGAATTTAAATACTATGCATTTAGTTTTTGTATCTTATATTGCAGACAGACTCATCCAACGGGGAGAATCCAAGCATCAAGAAATCCCTCTTTCCTCTTTTTAATTCAAAGAATAATTTAAAGCATAGTTCCTCTTTGAAAAAGCTTCCTGTAGTCACTCTACCCATGGTATTAATTTTTAAGTACAGTAGCACTGTAAAATGCTCCAGTAAACTTGTTTTACTGACTACAGCAGCATGTGTTTTATTTTCATGGGATCACTTTTTCTTCATGCCAGTTAAGTATCTTGGGCCAGTTCGATAAATTTAAATAAAATTGGCAGTTCTGTTGAAATAGGTTGTGCCTAAAAATTTTCGGTTCAGTATTTTATATACTGAAAATGTAATTTACACAGTTCCAGAAAGAATGAGCCCTGGAACTAAGATTAAAGGAGGAATTGTCCTGTCTCATTCTGTTTCAGTCATGGAAAAAAATTAACCTTATCTGTTTTATTGCTATATTGGAAATTCATTTTTTTAATGCAAACTGCTCCTTTACATGTAAATTTAATCAATCAAATATTAACAACATATTATGTGAAAACTAAATTTTAGCTCATGTCTCTGCTGTATTTTTGTTTGTCCTGATTGTTCAAGATAGCAGACAGCTTGTATTAAAAACAGGTTATATTTTAACTTTCCTTTTTTGTCTTAGAATTCCTGAGATTAGATAAAACTCTATATATAAGCTTTAATTTTTCCTTCTGACATAAATTTTCTTGAATTTTCAAGTTGGTGGGGCAGGGGAGTTTCTTAATTTTTGCTTTAGTTTGGGATATTTGTGGAGGAGAAGAAAGATGGGGAAAGGAAAATTTCTTGGCTTTGTGATGGCAAAATCAGACGGACTTAAGTTTAGAGAGGTTTTGGTCTGCTTCTCTCAGGAACAAATTTATAGAACTGATCCATGGTCTTAACTGCAGTATGGAATGCTTTTTAAATGAAGATGAGGCTCAAGAATTTATTTTTTCTTCCTTTTTTTTTTTTTTTTTTTTCTTTTTTTCTTTTTTGAAGCCTTGTTTAACTGCTCTCTCTTACAGCAAGTAACACTAACAGCATGTGAATGCTTTAAGGGCTAAGGGTATAGCAAATCTGCATGACATCCACGGCCACTTGCTCTTACTACGTGGAAAAATATTGAAAGGTCATTGCAATTCTGCTGCAGTAATGGGCTTCACTTGTGTTCTGTAATTAACTGGGGGAAATGATTTACAACTATTGTTAAGAATATATTAGTAGAACAGTATGTAATGTTTTGTTGCAGATGCCTGGCAGTGATGGTCAGGATCTCTTGGCATTACAGAAAGCCATTCATTCTTCTAATCACCAGAGCAGCAGGCAGAAGGATTGGCATCCTGAGAAGATGACAGAAATCCAGCCTCCTGTAAGTGGCATTATCAATTCTCTGTATCATCATCACTGAGGTATCCTGACAGATTTTTCACTAGTGAATAAAAAAAAATTGCATTTGACGTTATTTCCTAACCTTTCCATTCCCCACTTACTGAATGAAAAAATCGTGTGCCTGCAGTCCTGCATAATTCTTTTGAAAATCTAGACGTGAATGACAAGGAAAAGAAGAGAGACTAAATGTCCCTATGTCAGTCTTTGAGCCTTTCAAAATATTGGCTGTGGGTTTGTATTGAAGGCAAGCAACATTTCAGTGCACGTCTGTGGTAGCTACACAGTGCTGTAAAAAGTCCTCAAGTTAGCTCTGTAAGGAGTGGTGAATCCTGAGGACACACTGCTACTTGACACACTTTGATACTTGATGGGATCACCAGAGCATGGTGACCATGTTACAGTGCAGCTGTACCTCAGCTGCCACAGACCGCGGTTCAAGCAGGCTGTGTTATTGGAGCATAGCATTGCACTAAGGCAACTTTACTTCCTTCAGTTCTAAAACCAGCTTGGGGGGCAGGATTTCAGTGGGAGCTTCAGTACTGTGCTCCGTTGCCATTACAACAGTGAAAACTGAAGAGAGGGGTTTGTTGCAGCTGCAGTGTTTGAAGAAGCAAGATCCTCTGTGTGCCGTGGAATCTAATGAGTCTGGTTTTTCATACCACGTTGTGTACTCAGGCTTCCCCAGACTCTTGCTGCCCATTTCAGTAACCCCATGTCTCCATTTTCCTTCAACCTGCTCAACAGTTAAAGAAGCTGTGAGGGACTAGAGCAGCTTACCACCCATCTGTCAGCAAACAAAATATCCAGTTGCTGAGTTCTGCCAGCCCTTACTTCAGTGCAGATGATTACTCAAGATTCTCTCTAGCTCCTGATTTATGTTCACAAAATGTTTAGGAACTTTGTATTTCTGATATCTGTGCCTGATAAAATGTAGCTGAGGTTCTAAAGTTAATAGTAGGACTAGCGGCAGATGGACAGCTAATGCGATTGTCTATGCCTCCATTTTCATAGGAAGCAAGGTTAAAATAATTGATGGGAACACTTATTTTCTTTCTGATGTAGAAAAGGTTCCATCTTTTCAGGTAGCTAATAGATTGAATCATAATGAGAAGACATTTTCTCAGGTGTGTAGTCATAGCTTGGAAAGAAATATTCCAAATGAATACAAATTAAAAGTGAAGAAATCCCATGAAGTTCAAGAGGTTCAGTTTAGGATATATGACAGTTTTGTTCTAGAAAGTCTGATACGATGGTCATGTCCTTTTACGTGTGTCTTTCAGAGCCAGCCATTGAAATCTCTTCGAAAGCTCTTACACCTCTCCTCTTCAAATCATCCTGTCCCTGCTGAGCCTCGCTTCCAGCCCTTACCAAGTCAGCCAGCCAAAACTACTTTTCCTGAAGTGCGGATTCACCCAATGAGTCAAAGCTCCAGCGGCGGCAGCAGCAACGTGCGACAGGAGCCTCAGCCGAAAAGCAGGCCGACGCTGCAGATACCCAGCCAGCTGGAACCCACCTGGCACGTCTCCCCGGTCAACAGGAGCGCGAGTGATGGGCCTCCCTACTCTGACCAGCTGCCTTCCAAGAGCGGACAGAACGGGCACACGTATAACCGAACAAACCGATCCCGAATGCCAAATCTGAACGATTTAAAAGAGACAGCCTTGTAATTGCACTCTAGAAAATAGGCCAGTTCAGGTGGAGGTCAGCGTAGGGGAGTGGTGGTGGTTCTGGTGATGGTAAGACTGCATTTTCAGCTTTATAAAGGTGTGCAATATGTACATGTGGAGCTACGCTGTTTGGCACCACAGTGAGAGTCAGGGATTATACAGTAAAACAAGTTGAATTAAGAATTACCAGTCATCAGAAATGTCACTGGATGCCAGGCAGAGTGTGCCGGTCAGGGAGAAAAATGCGTTGTCATTTTCTCTCATTTACATTCCAGCTTAGTGCACATCTCTGTCTGAGAGCTGGGAGACTTCTGGTATGTATTGGCACTTATAAGGTAGAAAACATTCATGTCTAGACCTATGCCCTTACTACATTTTTTGCTGCCTAGTTAAAACAGTGGGGTTTATGTGATAAAAGTGTATCCCCCTTAAGGGTTTAAAGTTAAATTGTACGTCTTAAATTTGTTTTTTAAACTTCCATATTTGATAGGATTTGTAATATTTATTTATGATGATCTAATATCGTACTGTTATAATCATATCTTTTATGTTATAATGTAAAGTTATTTTGAGCTGTTTGAAACATTGTGAAGCAGTGCAACAGCTACAGTAGTTTCTATAAAAAACTAACAGTAACATTT
>WUAM01000310.1:1498890-1526179 GCA_024336885.1 Actenoides hombroni
TGGCCTTGGTCTGCACACCAATCCTTGGTACTAACTCTAAACACGGGATGTTATCACTGCTAGAAGCAGACACTGCCTGGGAAAACAGGCTGCAAACTTCAGACAGTGCAGTTAGTTAGCAGAACTGAGCTGAAAAGTAAAATCAGGACAGAGGGGTTTCTTCCTTTCAGGGTAAGAATTTCTGCTATCTTCTTTTTTGAAAAACATCAATCCACCAACCCCGTCAGTGGGCATGACCCAGAAATTAAAATGCCCTGAAAGTTTCCAGCTCTTAAATTGTCTTTGCTGCAGAAGAGGATCCACCATTTGAGTAGCAAGTTGGCACTTCATCATTGCCACATGTAAGCTGAGACTCTTCTAGTCAAATGTTCATGTGTTGGTGATACAGCTGTTGATGGGTTCCTCTTTAAGTGTTTTGGTTGTGACTTTTTTTTGCTATGTGCAGCTTTAAAAAAATTTAAATATATCTCTGCTGGTCTCTCATTCTTCAGGATAACTTGAAACAAACTGAGGAGTGGGGACCACTTTACCTTGGCCTCTGTTCCTTCCTTCTGTGCTCCAGCAGCAGTCTTGCTGAAAGCCAGGACTTTCAGTCTGTTCAGATCCTTCTGGAACAGCTACCTGGTGGGTTGTTCCACAGCCATAGTTGCTGTGAGACCAGGCTGCTGCCTGGTGCCTTCCCAGAGCTGTGCGCCAAACAGGGGAACTGCTGGCCTGAGCTAATGCTTGCAACTTCCATCGGGACAAGCAGACCTGCATTTCAGCAGTCCCAGCCAGAAATGCGTTTGAGATGCCTGTTTCATTGAGGTGCCAACCTCTCTGGGGACTTGGCTCTACTCTTACGACCTCACTTTGCCCTTACTCTTTCAAGGATCTCATTGTAGTGACCCCAGGCCCTCGGTGCCCTGTTCTGTAATCCCTGCAGGGCTCCAGAAAACACAGTAGCTGCCTCCTTGAAGAAGTCAAGCACCTTGATGTAGTAGTCCCAGTGTAGTGAGCACTGCTCCCCTGTGGGATGGGGGGTACAGTAGATGTTGGCATGTTTCTCTCAGACCACAGTGAAGGGGTAATTCTTGCAGGTACCTATTAAGAGAAAGGGGCTATTGACTTCAAAAATGGTGTGGCTGGTCTGGAGACCTGAGGCAGTACACTTTATCACATAACTTATATTGGGCAAGCTTGACTTCTCAGCATAGTTCCCTCCCTTCTCTTTGTAAACATTCCAGACTGAAAACTCAGGTCATTAAGCTGAAAACAGGTCTTAGTCTTGCCTCCTATTTCAAACCCATTCTGTTTTACACAGTTGCAAAGCCACGCATTGGTCTCCCTACCTCTGCAGGTAAAGACCTGCAGGATGTTCACTTGAAGAAAAGTTTATCTTCACTAGAAAGGAACTGTGTTTTCAGTACTGCCTTGCATCATCTCCTGCAGCCTCAGTTACTGGCTCTGTTCTGGTTAATTGTGATTGGAGGCATTTGTGCCAGTAAATTAAAATGCTAGCGATATGCTAGGAGAAGTTAGACTTCATGAGGAAGAGCTTTGTATTTTTGTAACTGTATTTTGGCCAGTTGTGTCCTGCTTTCATAATGCCCTCAGTTGCATTTACTCCAGCATGCTGTGTTTATGGCAGAGGTAGAAGTCAAGTGCAATTCTAAAAGCATTCTAGGCCCACTTAATTTATCACAGAATCATTCTGGTTGGAAGAGACCTTTCAGATCATCAAGTCCAACTGTTAACCCAACTCTGCCAAGTCCACCACTAAGCCATGTCACTAAGTACCACATCCACACATCTTTTAAATACCTCCAGGGATGGTGATTCCATCGCTTTCCTGGACAGCGCTTGACAACCCTTTTGGAAAAGAAATGTTTCCTGATATCCAATCGAAACCTCTCATGGTGCAACTTGAGGTCATTTACCCTTGTCCTACTTGGGAGAAGAGACCAACACCCACCTCACTAACACCTGCTTTCATGGAGTTGTAGAGAGGGGTAAGGTCTCCCCTCATCCTCTTTTTCTGCAGGCTAAACAACCCCAGTTCCCTCAGCTGGTCCCCATAAGACTTGGTCTCTAGACCCTTCACCAGCTTTGTTGTCTTTCTTTGCACACGCTCCAGCACCTCAGTGTCTACAGAGTATTCAAGGTGCAGCCTCACCAGTGCCAAGTATAGGGGGACAATCACTTCCCTAGTCCTGCTGGTCACACTATATCTGATACAGGCCAGGATACTGCTGGTCTTCTTGGCCACCTGGGCACACTGCTGGCTCATATTAAGCTGTCTGTGGACCAACACTCCCAGGTCCTTTTCCACCAGGCAGTTTTCCAGCCACTCTTCCCCAAGCCTGTAGTGTTGCATGGGATTGTTGTGACCCAAGTGCAGTACCTGGCACTTGGCCTTGTCAAACCTCATACCACTGGCTTTGGCCCATTGATCCAGACTGTCCAGATCTCTCTGTTGAGCCTCCCTAACTTCAAGCAATCAACACACCAGCCTAACTTGAAGTCATCTGCAAACTTATGGAGGGTATCCTCAATCCTCTCATTCGTATCACTGATGAAGAGATTAAAGAGAACAGGCCCCAGTACTGAGCCCTACGGAACATCACTTGAGACTGGCCACCAGCTGGAATAAACTCATTCACCTCCATTCTCTGGGACCAGCTATCCAGCCAGTTTTTTATCCATCAAAACATATGCCCATCCAAGCCATGAACAGACATTTTCTCTGGGAGAATGCACTGGGCAACAGTGTCAAAGACTCTACTAAAGTCCAGGTATACAACATCTACAGCCTTTCTTTCATCCACTAAGCAGGTCACTTTGTTATAGAAGGAGATGAGGTTAGTCCAGCAGGACCTGCCTTTCATAAACTCATGCTGACTGGGCTTAATCGCATGGCTGTCCTGTACATGCCTCATGATGACATTAAAGATGCTTTGCTCTATGACCTTCCCTGGAACTGAGGTCAGAATGACAAGCCTGTGGTTCCCAGGATTCTCCTTGTTTATGTGTTTAGCTGATAAATGAAAGTGGCTTGGTCAGCACTTCTGCCAGTTCCCTCTGTACCCTTGGGTGGATCTCATCCAGCCCCATAGACTTGTGTGTGTATCTAAGTGGTGTAGTAGGTCACTGACCACTTCCTCTTGGATTATGGGGGGTTCATTCTGCTCCTTGTCCCTGGCTTCCAGTTCAGGGGCTGGGCACTCAGAGGTCAACTGATCTTACTATTAAACACTGAGAGAAAGGCAGCATTCAGTACCTCAGCCTTCTCCTCATCCATGGTTGCTGTGTTTTCCAACACATCCAATAAAGGATGGAGATTATCCTTAGTCCTCCTTTTGCTGTTAAACTATTTATAGAAACATTTTTAACTGTCTTTTATGGCAGTAGCCAGATTAAGTTCTAGTTGGGCTTTGGCCTTTCTAATTTTCTCCCTGCACAACCTCATAGAATCTTTGTAGTCTTCCTGAGTGCCTGCCCGTTCTGCCATAAGTCATAAACTTTCCTTTTCTTCCTTACTTCCAGCCAAAGCTCTCTGTTCAGACAAGCTGCCAGCTCCTCTGAGGACACACCAGGATGGCCTACTCTGTGCCTTAGAAATATCCCTCTTGAGGAATGTCCAGCCTTCTTGGGCTCCTTTGCCCTTTAGGGACTGCTTCCCAAGGGAATCTGTTAACTAGCTTCCTAAACAGGTCAAAGTCTGCCCTCTGGAAGTCCAAGGCAGCAGTTCTACTGACCCCTCTCCTTACTTCCCCAGGAATTGAAATCTCTTATCATTACATGATTGTTATGCCCAAGATGGCCTTCAATCTTCACATCACTCACAAGTCCTTCTCTGTTCATGAACAGGCCCAGCAGGGAACCTTCCCTTGTTCACTCACCAGCTGTGTCAGGACATTATCTTCCACACACTCCAGGAACCTCCTGGACTGTTTCCTTTCTGCTGTATTGTAATTCAAGCAGACGTCTGGTAAATTGAAATCCCCCATGAGAACAAGTGGTAGTGATTGTGAGACTTCTCCCAGCTGCTGGTAGAGTATTTTTTTCTGCTTCTTAATCCTAGTTGGGAGGTCTATAACAGACTCCCACTGCGCTATCTGCCTTGTTGGCCTTCCCCCTGATTCTAACCCATAGACACTCAACCCTATCATCACCGTCATTATACTCAAGACAATCAAAACACCCCCTAACATACAGGGCCAATTAATTAAGCCTCTCAGTACCCATCTTTTTCGATAAGAGGCAGAGGTGCAGTGAATTTCCAAAGGTTGATTAGCAAGTGAGCTGCACAGCTAGGATCAGAACAGACAGGCCTACTTTAGCAGGAACCGTTTAGACATTGCAGATAAAAGCCAGAACTAGGTCCCTTCCACACGCAAGCTAGAGAGTTGAACTGCAGGCAAAGGACATGGCAAAGCAAGAGGCAAATGAACTGTGAAATGCAGTGTATGCCAGTTAGTTCCACCTTATTTATTGCTGTGCATTTCAATCTGGAAAAAGGGTCTAGTGATTCCTTTGAAGGTGAGAGACTGGAAGAGTGATAGCACAGGTACTTTCTACCTAGGCTGTGTTTTTTCCTTCCAAGGTTTTATTATATACTACATGTAGGATCAGTCACGTGAAGATACATAACTTATTGTGGTGCCTTGGTGTATAACGATGTGTGGTCCATTCATTCAGGCTGTGGATTAAGCTTGTGAGTTCTTCCAAATTACACAGGAGCTCTTGGCCACAGGGTGCATTTCCAAAACCAGACAACTTGCAAAACCGTGGGCTGTGCATGGGGGCTCTTCAGTCACAGGAAAGGTTTTGAGTAGCTTAACTGCTTTGGTGGGCTACAAATACTCATTGACCAGTGCCCAGTTCATCACCAGTCCAACCCCTCCAGCTCCACCCCCCATTCCTTGGTCATGCAACAAAACAACAGCACCAAGCCTCTTTCTCCCCCATGTCACCATCCACCAGGACATGGAACAGAACTTTCTGTGTCACTTTTAGGGAAGAGCAGTGAGTTAATGTGATGCTGTGTCCAGGGCTTGGAAATGATTCAGCTTTTGGTGTTGGTATTCCCAAAACAAGAGCTACGATGACTGGTGGAGAGCCCTTGTCTCCCTGTTGTGTGTGCATCATCTCCAGGGAGGCTGTTACCCCATGCTGGTCCCACAGCTCAGCTGCACAGAGGACTTGCCTTGAGCTCAGTGGACCATCTCAATAGAGCTTGCCTGGAAAAATAGTCATTAGAAAACCATGCAGATTCACTGATTTCTTATTAAGAAAACATGTCCCTAGACCTATTTGTGGATAGGCAAAACTATCTGGGGGATAGGGAAAAAGAAAGGGAGTGATGGTGACATAACAGTCAGGAGATGGGGACTGATCTTTTCTACGTCTCTGTAAACTTCATACTGTTTGTATAGCAGAGCAGAAGCTTTCAGACTTACCAGAATAGCTTATTTTCCTGAGAGCTATTATTTGTCTCTATATACAGGAAAAAAACAAGGCAGAAACACCTGCCCTCACGAATGAATAAAATGTGACGAGTTGCACAGACATCCAAAAGCTTTTCTTATGTTTTTGGTCACATCTCATTTGGGTTTAGTCATATTTCCACTCCTGCCCTGCACACCAAGTGTTCTCCTCTCTGCCCACAGAGTAAGAAGAGGGCATGAGAGGCAGCTGGCTGGCCTTGCTGCCCTTGTCTTCATACCTCTCTTCACCGGGACAGCTCAGGCGCCAGTGCCCTGACTCTGGGATGGATGCACGTCTTGTTAAAAAAATATAGAAAGGGCCTCTGATGCCTGCCAGGTTTGTACCACAGATGTGTGTGAAGCCCCAGAGTGAATGCTGCCCCAGAGCCCCCCACAACCCTCACATTTGGGAGCTGTGGGGGATGCAGTTCTCACATGGGGTATGCTGAGCATCAGGTCCCAGGCAGAGGCAGCGACATGAACCATAGCAGCCAGGCAGTCACTGCCAGGAGATGGGTGCATCATCAGAGCCTCCACATGCCCCAAATCCCTCATGTGCTCAGAAACCACTGGGGATCAGGCCGTGGAGATCAAGGCAGTTAATGAGAACAAAGTCTCTGTTCCTGTGACCAAACATCCACAGGGAGTAAAGCTCCCTGGGCTCCTTGGGATGTGTCAGTACACAATGGGAGAGAATACGGAGAGAGTTCGGCCACCTGGTGCACAAGGCACCGATGCCTGTCCCAAAACCAGCCACAGCAGCTCAGGCCAAAGGGGACCTGATACAAGGGGACATGAGGTTATTTGAGGGTGTGAGATACAGGCAGGACCTCTCTTACTAGGGACAGGCCAGATCTGACCCCATCCCTTCCTCAGGGATGACAGAGACTGGCAGAAGGAGCATGAGGAAAAGCAGAGTGAGATGTCTGCCCTGGCACAAGAGCTCTCCCTTGGCTCAGGTGGGGCAGCAGGCTGTGCCTGGGTTTGGGGACAAATAATCAAGTGCAGACCTGCCCTCCCCAAGAGAATCCAAGCCCCATCTGCACTTACTTCGGCCTCCACAGCATGCTGCGATGGCGATTTCCCCAACCTAACATCCAGGGCCAGAAGCACCACATCTCATGGGATCAAAGTCATGGCCATGAACCTTCCCACCTTCCCTGATGTATGTGCCACATAAACACCCGTCAGCTTCACAGCAGCATTTAGCTTTATCACCAGGCATGGTGTGAAACAACTTTTTATTCAAGACAACCCTTCCCTTTTCAGGCTGGGCAGTTACACCACAGGACCGCAGCCGCAACCGGAGCTGGTGGGGAGGCTGCACAGGTGGACACCTACACATCCACCCCAGGAGATGGTGCTCAGCCACACTTGCCCAGGCACTCGAGGAGCTCCATGCGGATGGCAATGCGCACGTGCCAGCCCAGCGGGATGAGGCGGATGTAGCGGGCCACGATGGGCGGCCGCAGCAGGTTCTGCACCGAGGACGAGCGGTCCGAGTTGCCATAGAACACCTGAGGAGAGAGGTGTAGGCAGGTGGTTAGGGAGCTAGAAATCCTGCTCCATGGGTTTGGGGTGCCTGTGAAGAGCAGAGGAGGGGGAGGCAGTTCCTTCTCCTCCACCCCCAAAATAAAAGACTTTAAAAATAGCCAGTTGCAGACAATTTTTGTCACACTGACTGGGTTTTCTGAGTGACTCACTTTCCCCACATCATTCCTGCACTTTTTCCCATTAGATTATACTTCGTCTCACCCCATTCTCTCTCATTTGCCTTCCCACAGTGAGGCACTGTGTGTTCAGAGTGAGCGTGGTTGACTTCAGTTGTTTGCAGTTCACGAGCTGGGCTCTCCCAGAAATGCTGACATAAACAAAAAGAGGCCCTTTGCCAGCTCAGCATCTCCTAAGGGCAGCAAGAACCAATACTCCAGCAAAGCCACCTAGGCTGGGATGGCGCTACCCCACAGATGGACACTGAGGACACCCAGGAGGCAGCAGCTGTGGCATCCACCAGTCCAGTTGAACTGCACAGGGACCACAGGCACCACTGTAAGGTCTGCCCCGTGCAATTCTTTGTTTCAGAACACTCCTAAGTGCAGCATGAGAACAATTTGGTGGGATGTGACTTAACTAGTTGCAGATTTTGCCTCAGGGGGGTTTCTGAATTGTCACTGTGCAGTAGCCCTGGACCATAGCAAAAAAAAAGAGCCCCCATTTTGCAGTGCTCAGGCATGGCTGGGGTTGTGCGGCCACAGCTGAAGAAAGGTTTTTATCATGGAGATACTATCTCTCCTGAGGTGCCTCATCCATCCTGCTGCTCCCACAGGACCCCCCCTTCTTGGGGCATCTCCCCACTAAGACCTGATGTGTCCGTGTCTCCAAACACGCCACCCCTCCACCAGCAGCCGAAGCGCAGAGTCCACTGACCCGGTTGTTCCCAGTCTGGTCCTTATAGTAAACCCAGTTGAGGTTTTCGTCAGTGCGGTACTGCATGCTGTACTTGGTCATCCACTCATCAGCATCGCAACGCCCTTGCGTGAGGATCCCCGAGATCACCTTCACCTCCTTCAGGTCAATCTGCAGCCACTGCCCATTGTCCTGGTACTTGGAGAGCCATGCGCACCTGAGGGGACACCACCAGCCCCGCTCTGCTGCTGAGCTCCTGGGCAGACCCTCCTGCTTCCAGGGGTCCCCAGCCCCCCCAGTACCCGCCTGCCCACAGGATGCCTCAGGGAGATATTTTTGGACTCACCCAAAGCCTTGGCCATTGAGGCGTGCCTTGTTGGCTGTCCAAGAGGAGTACCAGCCCGTGTACTGCTCAGGGTTGGAGCAGCTTATCTGGTCAGGGGTAACAGCACCAGACTCGAAGCCCAGGGGCTTGTGGTAGGGGCACTCTGCAGAACAAGGGAAAAAAATACTTTAAGGGACACACGTGGCTTTTTTTCCTGGATATGTTTGCACATTTACTGTCAACACCCTCTGTGGTGTCACTGCTCCCTCTCCTCCCCAGCCAGGATGCTGGGGATGCTCTTAAACCAGACCACAACCCCTGCAGTATTTGCTGCCATGGTGCCAGGGGCTTTTCATTTCTAACTCCTCTCTTGTGTGAATTTCTAACTCTTCTCTCTCTCAAACTCAACAAGCCTGTGCTGCCTGCAGCAGTTCGGGTGGAAAGTTTTATTCAGATGCTGTAATCCAAATCTTCTTGCAAGCATGTGGAAGCAGATCCAGACCGGATCCATCACCCTGGATCCAGCCTCCAGGCCATCAGCCTCGACCTGGTCCTTGAGAAAAGCCTGGCACGGCTTTTCTTGCTTTATCTCCTGTTCCTCTACTCACTGTCTTGATTTATGGCTGGGCCTGCACAGCAAAATTGCTGAATCTGCTCTGATCAACCCTTCACAAGCACCCTCAAATCTTCTGCATTTTCTGCTATGGGGACTATCCTTATATCTGGAGATGGTCTTGTCTTGTGGAAAACTTCTGGGTACTTGTGGGTACCAGTGAGGTGTAATTCTTAACCTTGCCAAAGGCTCAGGGATCTCCATCTGAGCTTTTGCCTTCAGATCTTCAGGCTACCAAACCTGACCCACAGCTGTCTTCTGCAACAGTGAGAAGTTCAGCAGGACTCCTGCTGGCTGCAAAACCACTAGAGGCAGAAATACTCATTCATCATTAAAACTTCCTGTAGTGGGTCACCAGAGTGTTCTGGAAGGAAAGCCTTTGGTGATGCTGCCATGCAGAGTGCCTGCATGCTACTTGGCCCTATCTTTAGGGGCTTTTGCTATGTTCAGTTTTTTATGCAATCAGGTTATCACTTTGTAGCTAGATACACAGAAAGAAGGCACTCACAAACATCACGTGGGGAATGTCTGGACAGCCATCTATATCATGGACAGCATTGTTTAATTTTGAAGCCTGTGGAGCTGATGTGGTGCCCCCAAGGGTAGCTCTGTCATGTTTTCCAGTTTAGTGTAGTTCATTTCATGGGTTTTGGTAACAAAGGAGCAAGTGAGGGTCTGTGCAGCTTCACTTGTAGGTAGGATGTTTCCTCACCTCAGCCATGCCTGACCGACCAGCCTGGTGCCTCATGTTAAAAATGACCAACATGTGGGGAGCATCAGCAGGCTCCTAGGGCCTGGCATGACTGCAGCCTCCCTGGTGCAACACTCCAGCACTGCGGCCACACGGTCAATGTCTCATTAGTAAGCTCCACTAGGTCGATATTGTATGCATCAATATCTCATTAACATATCTTGCTCAGTCAGTACCTCATTAACATGTTTTTCCCCATGAAAACACAGAGCTGCCTTCCTACCTTCCTCCAGGCACGGAAACATCACTTTTTTTTCCACCACATTAAGACCCTTGCTCCCCTTGTGAAAGAGGCTGACCATGCTGGGGTGGCCCATAATGTTTACTACTCGGCAGGCTTATCTTGAACACCACATAACTTTAGTTTTAGCAACACTAATCCGCAGACCACACAACAGTAATGTAATTAGCAGGTCACCTTCTGGTGCGTCTGGCTGCGGCACGCTCGGGGACCTGCAAAACAACCAAACCAGCTAAGCCATTTAACACCATTAACGCCAACCTGGAGAAAATTCATGCAGCAGTTGCGAGGCCGCCTGCTCCCCTTCGGCCATGCCAGAGACAGCTCTGCAACACCTCAGCACGGCTGCTCTGCAAACCATCCCCAGGCAGAGGGGATGCAGGGAGACACCACCACGTCTGGACTGGGGGAGAAGAATACAAAGCCCCTCTGCCTGGGGAGAGACAGCTGGGAGATACAGTGACAACATTCATTATTAAGGAGAAGAGCCTTCGTTAGTCAAAGAAGTTGCCTTCATTACTCAGTTATGTAGTGCTAATGCGTGAGAGTGCGCCTCACATCTAGCCTGGCCAGGAAACCTAGAGCTGCTCCTCTCACACACGTGTCCCTCAACCATGGATGGATCAACTAAACCTGCTGTGTCTCCTTTCTTTCCCTTTCAAGGGTCAACGTTTTTAAACTGAAAGAGGGTAGGTTTAGACTGGACATAAGGAAGACATTTTTTAGAATGCAGATAGTCAGACACTGGGACAGGCTGCCCAAAGATGTTGTGGATGCCCCAGCATTGGAAGTGTTCAAGGGTAATGTTAAATGGGGCTTTGAGCAACCTGGTCTAGTGAAAGATGCCTTTGCTGGTGGCAGGGGAGTTGGACTAGGTGATCTTTAAAGGTCCCTTCCAATCCAAACCATGCTATGATTCTGTGATTCCTTGGTGCAAGTGACAGCAGCGTGGTAGCAGGCTGTAGCAAGGTTTTAGATGGAGAGTACAATGTTAAGGTTAAACAGAAAGAAAACGTGCAGTAGGATGAGGCTGGCATGCCAGGTGTAGGTGGCAGTAGGGAGCCACCGTGAGAAGATGGACTTTCTCGAGAGGTTGGTGGGGGATCTCTGCTGAGCTGGCTGCAGTTTAGTGTTGCCATAAGGCTCTGTGGTGTGTGCGAGCATGCCAGTGCTGCTCCTTGCACATGATCCCAGGGCTGCAGAAAGCAGGGGATCCTACATAACGACCTGGAGTGTTTAGTAACCTGTTTGTCCAAAATATGCTTTACTGCAGCTCCATGCAAAGGGGTACAGTTACAGGTGGAGGATGTGCAGGTGCACAGAAGGCATCTTCCAAATAGAGAGAGACTAGGACAAGGACACAAGGACTGCAGGGATGTGCCCATCACAGGTGAGCTTTGTGATGATGCTGAGACACAAAAAAGTTGTGGTTGCCAGCCCTTTGAAAGGGAGTTATGAGCACTGCCAGGGCCAAGCCAGCTCAGACTCGCGTTTGGGAGAATAGTGCATATGGGTTTCTTTCATAAGAGACTGGAGGAAACCCTCACAACAAGAGACACAAAGTTTCATTTCTGGAGAGCCTATAAGTGATTCTTCAGCATCACAGGAGCTGTCTCTTCCTCTTTAGACCTACCCCAGCAGGCAGCCCTGTAGAGATACCAGCTGCAGAAACTAGAAGGACAGAGACTGAGAAGCCATTACTCCTTACTGGGGATGTCTGGGGCCACCCTACCCCAGGGGTGAGACATCACCCATGCACAAGCAACCCTGTAGTTTCTCTGGGCAAGAAAGAAGCCTGTAGTCAATGCTCAAGCTGGGCAAGCCCCAGGTGGATGTGGCCTTCACAACAAGCAGGGTGCATGGAGGTGGAGCTCAGGGGAAGATGGCCCAGCAAGGATGACTGGAAAGCTCCGTCACACTGTGGGAGAGAACCCTTCAGCTCCAACACAATCATGAGATAGAAATGCTTGTGTTTTTTCCCCTCATCTTTGTTTGCATAAGCCTACAAGCTCTGCCAATGGTGTCATATCTTCTTGCCAATACATGTTTTTGTCTGTTTTCTAGCCTGTCCTGGATTCCACTCAGAGCTCTTACAGAGTAACTTATTTAACCTCCTCATCCTTCAGGGCAGCCGTGCCAAACACTGAGCACTGGGAGTGACCATTTCCCCTGGAGTACCAAGGGGGTAAAAAAAAAAAACACACCACAAGTTGTTGCACAGCCTCTTGCAGGAGCTGGGAAGAGGTGGTTGCAGGTGGGCATGAGGCAGGTACCACTTTCATTACTCAACTCTAGAGGAGGTAAGCACCTCTGAAAACCTGCATGACTGAGGCCTGAACAAGAGTGCATCTTCTGTGGGACACATGAACTAAACCTAAGGATCATCTGGGCACTGATAAAGCCTTGATGGGGTAATACGTCAGGGAAAATGCATCAGTTGCAAAGAATAACAAGGAAAGAGATTGATCAGAAACCTACAAAACATGATCTGTGAGGAATGGCTGGAGAAGCTGAACAGAAGCAGCCCAGAGAAAACTCAAAGGAAACACAATTGTGGTCTTTTACTGTTTAAAAATATGCTGCAAAGGAATAATAAACTGTTTCCCTTGATCCCTGCAGAGAGAAGGAGTTGTCACAGGCTAAACTGCAGCAAGGGAGAATGAGCCTAAGTGGTACAAAAGGTTTCCTACATCACATCCTGCACACAGTGGTAGCTGCCCCAGGCGGTTTCTGGGAGCACCAGTTCCGAGGGCTGTAGGGACAGGGCAGTCAAGTGCTCACCAGCACTGGCCAGCCTGGTCCACCCTGGTTCACCTCCTGAGGCCCAGTCACAGCCCCCACTGCCGCTGCCCTTCTGCACAATGGTGCAGGGTCCATCACCACTCCCACCTGTGCAGCTTCCCCAGCCCCACCAACAGCTGGTTTTGGAACAAATACCACTGTAACGTGCCACCTCTGCTGTGCAGGGTGCACTGGGGGAAGATGCCGAAGTTCATCAGACAAGCACGGCTAAAGGTGTACTGGCCCATTACCTGGCATGCACTCTAAGCTGTTAGTCCCACTGGACCACACTGAGTTAGGACCTCCTTGGCAATCGCATTTGCAAGCCTTGCTGTGCCACAGCTCCAGTCTCTCATCCTAAAGGGAAGGTTAAAAAAGCAGTAATAAATCAACATAGTCATCAACAATAGTGACATGAGGCTAAATCTGAGTCCTGAAGCTTAGACAGACACTCGTACCCTCCCAGGCTGCTGCACCTTCTCTGAAACCCTTTCTTCATGCTAGTCCAGCATGAAACATGGGATGACTCCCTCCTTGAGTCAGGGGTCAGAGCATGTGTCTGGGCTTGAAGGCCCAGGTGCCACCACTCCTGCTGCCCTGAGGCACTGGAGTCAGTCAGTGCCAAACCCCCAGCATCTACCCAACAGTCAAACCAGCCAGAGAGACTTACCTCTCCCGTGGAGAGGGCCATCACAGCTGGGGTTGTAGGCATAGAGGGAAGAAGAGAGAGAGAGAGAGATCAGAAATGAAGATGCTGCAAGCAACTGTCAGGAAATGGAAAGAACATTTACTGTGAGCTGGGGACAAATAAATCGAGGAAGGACTGATGAATCTACCACATTTCCCCAAGCTGACTGCCAGGGGAAAGCAAGGGGACATGGGCAGAAACAGGTCACTGTGTGTGCCTGTGGTAGTGCTATTCTTCCACTGAATTTTCTTTCAATGTCTTTGGCATCTCCTCTTTTTTATCAAATACACCTGAAACATCCTGAGGATAAACCCATGCCAACACCCTCAGCCTCTGCCTTATGGCCTATTTTGCCCCATCTCTTTTGGCCATCTTCCTGCCCCACAATTTCCCATTTTGCTCTTAAAATGCATGAGCTGATGAACCCCAGAGGTGAAATCCCAGCCTGGCACCACCACAAATGCCTGGTGCCTTCAGAGGAAATGTGACAGCCTGTGAGGTGCCTGGCCTGAGATCACTCCCTCTGGACAGGCTGGAGGAAAACAGAATGTAAATAGGTCATCCCAATCCATCTTGAGTACAAGACTCCTTTTTTTTTTTTTTTTTTCCTTTTTTAGAGAAAATCAGTTCTTGTGGCTGTAGAGGGAGCCACTATTTTTGTAACATCTGACCTGTTTTATCTCCTGCCTGTCACTGAGCAATGGCTTTTTTATGAGCCCTTTCCTTGCCAAAAGGGGTCTCCCACTTTGCAGTTAAGTCCAAAGCAGACTATGTTAATAGCATTTTGGATTGGTAGAAGAGTGCCCAGACAATTGGAAATAAAATAGTTTTTTTAAAAAATAGACCCATGACTGCTGATAACACATCAACATAAGTTAAATGTCAAACACTATATTTTCAGTGCCAGCAGGGAATCTGCAAGCCAGTAATGACCAACCTATTGATCAGATTAAAAACTTGGGTACAGAAGCCATGAGAAACCCTACACCTCCAAACAGAGGTTTTGTGAATAAGAAAAGAGGATATTTTCACCAAATGAATTAGACTCTGAATTATTCACTGAAATCTAGTTATGATTTATTCATTCATACACTGTCACTTTGCTGAGCCTAGGAAGCTCGAGCTAATGCTGGGAATTTACATCTCGCATTTCTATCGCAAGTTTCATCTCAAAAGACTTACAAACACTGCAATTATAATCAGCTGAAATATAAACTACATACAAAGCTCTGTTTATTACTGAAATGCAACTGCTCCTTGGGTGTGATACTGAGACTGAATGTATCCAGAATCTGAAAGAAAGGCCCCAGCAAAGAACAAAATGATAAATCATTTAGTTTTAAAAAATCTTAATGGAGTCAGGCTCTTCTCTGCTATGTCCAATGATAAGACGAGGGGTAATGGGTGCAAGCTGGAGCGTAAGAGGATCTGCAGAAACATAAGGAAAAACTTTTTCACTGTGAGGGTGACAGAGCTCTGGAACAGGCTGCCCAGAGGGGTTGTAGAGTCTCCTTCTCTGGAGACATTTAAAACCCTCCTGGACACTAGTTTACTTGAACTTATTTTTTCCATAAATGCCTCTTGAAATACATTCCGTAGAGATGCAAGACATTTTACTGTTCCAATATGCTGCTCTTTCTGTGTGGGTGTAGCATTACACACCCCGTGGATTCAGAAGCTGCTGAGCCCACCAAACGGGGGCCTCTATGTCCAGTGTCCTCACATTACTTCATCATTTCAACCTGCTACCACGTACCTAAACCTATCTTGCATTGTACCAGCTGGTGCTTTTGATAGCATCCTATGAATCGCCCGATGGCAGTTCACTTCAAACTCTTTCATGGCTGACAGTTTGCATCAGATTTGCCTTACTGTTCACTGCAGAACTGAGGGATGGTAGGTACTGTCTAAAAAATCTTTGGCTCAGGTTGAAGAAGATGGTAAAAACCAGTATGGTACCTGGTCTTGACCTTTAGGGTAATACATACCATGCTGTTTTAATTGCTTCCTTTGGATTCCAGTGTTTCTGGATGGAGGTTGGATTGAAGCTAATGCCTAGTTCAATCATTTTTTTTCCTCTTTTGACTTATCTATACTACTCATTATTTTTTAACTAAGGTCTGGGTTAATTAAAAAAAGCAAACAAACCTAGAGAATGTGGAAAATGTATGGTAGAGGTAGCTAAGCTAAGTATGAAAATTAGTATGAAGCTAGAAGCAAAATAAATTGCAATATCACTTACGTGTCAGCAGCGTGTAACCATTAAGTGAGACAGGGAAAACCAGAAAGGACAGTTTTACAGTCACAAATAAGTAAACATAGAAATAAAACCCCAAAAGGGAAATGAGCACACAGACAGAGTGGCAATAAACAAACTATACACAAGATGAACAGCCGGAGAAATAAATAAGCAGAAACCAAAATAAATGCCAGCAAGCAAGGCAGATGCAAAAAACCAAGCAGCTGTTAAAGAACAGAAAAAGAAATTGAGCAAATGTTACATGCAAGTGGAAGAAAATCCCACTGCTTGCAATTTCAGGGCTATGTCCTAAAATGCCCTGGTTCCTGTGAATTCCATTGGAGATTTTTAATTGTGCAGACAATGTAAGTGGACACCAGTTGATGGAATCATTGAGTTATCATTTGTTTCCATTCTTTCATTTGTTTTCCTAAAAGACTAAAGGTTGGTTTTTTTTCCTGAGGTACGTGGGCATGTTCACTGCTGCTTGTGTTTCAGGCTCCCTTTGACTTTATGTCAAGCATTTGTGATGCTACCCACAGCCATAGCTTAGGGGCCTGTATTTGCAAAGCCTGTACAGTGGTGGATTCAACTTTTGGTGGAAAAACTGGTGCTCAGAGACTGGTGGAAATAACATCCATCTAATATAGACTATCCGATAAATTAATTTTGAAGCATCCTGCTTTAGTTTTGTTTTTTCTTCTGTTTAGCTATTCGCTGTTATTAAAGCTTCAGTGCTGGGTGAAGACTATTTCCTGGATCTTACTTCTTGGGCTATAATAGGGGTTAGTGGAAGAAAAAAATTCTCATATATTTTTTAAATCAATATACATGTGTTTTTTCTAAACCCAAAGCTTTCATGTCACTTTTTTTTTTATTGTTATTAAAATACCTCTTTCTCTTTGCAGTAAAGAAAATTAATGATTAGACTTTCAAAAATGTAGTTCAGGAGAATTCTGATGCTCCTATTTTCATCCTTTTTTTTTCCCTTTACACTTACGCAGAAACAGTTCTTTGACTGTAGTATTTCTTATTTGAAGTTTTGTGCTTTTCTTCATGGTGGTGGATGGCATTCATCTCTGCCAGAATGTCTACTCCATTTGCTGCAGCATCCTGTTAAGAAGAGCTGCAGTACCTGTAAAAGTTGGGTTAAAACTCCCATTCTCCAGGTATCAAAGATGGAGATAAAAGCAGAGATCAAAACCTGGATTTTCTAGCATTTTCATTTCCAGCGTTGCTCTATAAGCCACACTTCTTTTAGGGCAGGAAACAGAAGTGCACAGGCAGAATTCACAGAAGATGGTTCCTACCAGAACCCAAGTGAGAAGAAAATCATGAGTTAATTCATTGTTTTGGAAGAAGAGCTTGAAATGCTGAAGTTCTTTGCCCCTGAGGGTTATCTTAACATTATGCCGCCCAGAAAAAAAAGCTTGATAAGAAAAGACTGGTCAGGATGCAAAAGACTTGTTTAAGAAAGGCTGTTCACACAGAAGTTGAAGACCAGCTCTTTTAGATAATGTCCATCTTCCCTGTCTGATAGGCATTTCAGCTACTTTCTTGGCCATTCTGTCATACATGGATGTGTTGTATAAAATAATAATAATAAAAAAAAAGTAGTTCAGTGGTTTGAGTATAGATCAGTTGTGAGAGATGCGAGTTCACTGACCTCTGCCAGTGTCTTAACTGGTGTTGGGCAGTAACCCTCTGCGTTCATTCCCAATGAGCAAAGTGCTGTTGTCTTACAAAGATGTGAAGAAAAACTGTACCAAAATGTGTGGGGCTCCCAACTATGGCAGAGTCAGGGCCACAAAAGGAATCTTGTGGACACGGTGCTATAATGCTTTTTTAAATTTATGATAAAGTGCTGGGAACTTGACATCACCAAGTGTGAAAACTTTATTATTGGAGACAGATTTTTAACCTTTTTTAAATTTCCTAAGCATTTTTTTTTCATATACTGCACAGAAAATTTGCATCTCAGGCTAAATTTATGTGTTCATTAGAAGTGTGAAATAGCTCATACTGCCGTTTATAGTTTATAAAAATATTTGTGCTATTATACATGTCAGAGCACTGTGCATGATCCATAGCTGCAAACGTTTAAGCTATAAAATAATTGGGAGTCTGGTCACTTCTTAATTAAAATAATCTGGAAGAATTCCATTTAATGACTTCATAACTGGCATCCAAACATCGACTTTCAGCTTTTTGGTGTTATGTTAGATCAGAACAGAAGTGTCTGGAGAAGCTGTTTTGAAAAGTTGGCCTGTATGTATTGATTTTTATAGTGCCATTTGAAAAAGTTGAATGCATCTGAATACGTAAAGATGGCTCTGTAAAAAATTTTATTACAGCAGCCATAAAACGTAGTGTCATCTCTTCAGGTCTTTTTTTATTGTTTACAGGTGCTTATAACAAACAAATGTCTCACAAATACTGAATCAATGTGTTTTGGGCAATTTTTTCTCTATTGATATATAAGCTTTGTAAGTGTCTCTCTGGAGCATCGTTCTAGATGAAGTGAGGCAGGGCTGTTACACAGGGAAATGCAGTACAGGAGTGCTGGACCATCTTTACATTAGCAGACTGGTGGGTGAGGCTGCCCATCAATCCAAGTGACAGAAGTAAATTATGTAAAGTACTTAGTGGAATTTGATACCTCACTGAACAGTGGACTCACTTGAGCCTAAAAAAAAAAGACACTGGCATTTCAGTTACCAGTTTTCCAGCTTTTTGCATTTGGGGCTGTGTTTACACTTTACCCAACATCATAACAGAGAAATAAATAAAACCAAAACACTTTAATTTGGGTACTTGAACCAAATGCCTTGCATTGTGGGAACTCCACTAAGCTGCATTTGTGGGTTTATATTTATTGCTAAGGCAAGCATTGCAGTTCTATTCAGAGTTACAGTATTTTAGCTATTTGTTGGTGTTTTGTTTTGCTTTGCTTTTTAAGCAACATTTCATGGAATCATATAAGTTCCATGAAAATTATGCTAGAAATATAGATATATATATGTGTCTCAGTTTCAGGGTGAAATTTTAGAGAGAGGTAGCAGAACAGTTTTGCAGTCTTTAATATGAACCTGTTCATATGAAAGTCTGTGGTTCAGATTGACAAGGAAAAGTGAAAGAATCGGAAGAGTCTAGAGAAGGGCAGCCATAATAATGATTCTCGAATACATGAAAAATTCTGGCTAAAAAATAAGAAAATAAGATACGCTCCCAAGATTTTCTGGGAAAATCTTGCAGTGGTTGAAACAAATAGCCACCATTATCATCTTAAAACCAGTGTAAACTATTCACAACCTTCTCTCCAGACTTGAACTGTGACTAAAATAGCATCAGTACCACCAAGATACCCCTAGAGCTCTTATATTATTGTTTGGCTTAAAACAGAGGCTTTGATGTCAATACCCATTGGAAGCAGCTTCTTATGATAATTTTTGATGTGGACACTTGCAGGATGTTGATCACATCTCTGCTAATACACGTACTTTAGACAACCTTTGCTGCAAAATTTTACCATTTCTAGAAAGTAAGTAGCTCCATGCTTATATTGAAAGGCTTCCTGAGGATTTTCTCCATGTCTTTCAACCTATATTCAGTATATTAGATGTGGTAAAAGTGACCAGTTGAAAAAATGAATGGTAAAATAGGAAATCTGAGTAGGAGTACAGATTCACTGAAAAACTGCGTTTTTATCTAGAAAATTGAACCAGTCTTTTGCAAGCAACAACTGGACCCCAGGGCACCAAAAATTTGTCTGTAAATCCATGCAGATAGAGATTTTTAATTTTTTTTTTTAATGATTGCCTTACTTCTAGAAGAATAAGCTTCTCCCATCTGAAAGCAGTAGGGAGATTACCACAAACCATTGATTCCAGCCAACTTCTGCTGTCCTATCTGCCTGCATTGCTTGCAGTGGGGAAAGCACTGCCTTCTTCCAGAAAGCTGTACAAAACACTGTCTCAGGGGCAGGAGATGGTTGGAGAAAGAGGAAGCAGTGTTGATAAGGTGCAGATGCAGTACATATAAATCATCAAACTTACTGGAGTATACTTCGCATTAGGAAAAAGAATTGATTTTTCTTTTTTTTTTTTTTTTTTTGTAATTTAAAAATGTAAGAAGACTGTGATGAAGAGATCACATTAGAATTAGTGAGGAAATGGCATGATATTTTACAATCCTGACAAGTTAAATTTAAATTAACATCTTTGTACAAAACTTCAGGAAAAAGTAAAGGCACTTTCAATCTATGAGCACACTCTATATTCAGTAAAATTGAAGATTATTCATACATATTATAGATGCCAAGTCATTAATATTAAATGTCAAAATGTTTGAAGGACTTCTTGAAATTTAAATAGCGCAGAACAAATTTTATGGTTAAATTCATATCTGTAACTCCCATGTTCCATAATTCTTCACGTTTGAGAGCAATTTTAGCAGTTTCAAGACACATCCAGGTAATGTGTGTTGAATAGTATTTAACATAGGAAAGAGTGATTTTTTTAAATTGGCTTTTGTAAAACACAACCGTTGTAATGGGCCTGTGAATTAAAGACTGTGGAGCATGCCAATATGACAGACAGCTTAATACTCTGCTTTAATAAGCATTGCTGGGGAAGTGTTCTACTGTCAGAAGTGAAGGTGCCTTCTGCAAAGAACCCAGCATCTAAATGGCTCGCAGAGAGAATTTTCTAATGTATTTTTATTGGTTTTTGTCTTCCAGAGTATCAGGGCTTCAGGGCTGGTGCTCTTGGAAACCATTCTTTTTGGATCACTTCTTCTGTACTTCCCGGTAAGTCAAACGATAACTTTTTTGAAAAATTATCTCCTTGCTGACATTTAAAAACGTTGCATGAATCACCTTGGTAAAAATATAAATGTCAAAACTATTTATATAATGATTAGTTTAATCTGACTATAAAATGTGCTGTGTTCTGTAAATATTCTTAAGAACGGTTGAATGTTTTACTGTGTTTATAATACTTTTCAGTTTTCAGTTTGGGGAACTTTCCATTGTTTTGTCTCTTGGAAGATTTCAGGCATTCTGATAAGACAATACCTCTCTAAACTATGCTATGGGGAAAAATAGGCAAAGTGTGTAAAAGGAAGACACTGCTTCTACCAAGTATTTCACTGGGATGTAGTACAAAGGAGAGTAATTGAGTGTATTGCTGGCCTATATTTTGATGTTTCTGGAGCTACATGACATCTGCAGTATCATGTATTTGGGAAATGAGATGGCATTATCCCTATGCTGTAAGTGGGGGGAAAAAAAAAAAAATTCACAGTTCTATGAGGAATATATCAGAAAACTTCTAGAAATATACATTCTTTCTCTTTTCAAAAATCCCAGAAAACCCATTTGTTATTTGCCACATAAACCCCATGTAATGACTAGATAAAGCAAGACATCAGAGTGTAAATTGAGTGGATAGAAAGTGTGCAGATCCTGAGACAGAAACGAAGATGGAGTTGTGGATTGTTTTAAAATAAGTTTATGTTCTCTTTTTCTCAATAGTCAGAATCTTCTCTGCTTTTCCAGACCATCATGTAGTTGCTGAGAGGCTAGCTGGAAACAAATCTCTCTTAGCAGTTGCAGAACACGTAGCAAATAAACTGTAGTAGAATGAGGTGTGAAGAATATTGTAATAAACACAAATCCCAGTGGAATTTTTTTATTATTTTTTTATTCATGTAGGCCTTTTCAGTTCTAAAGAAAAAGTGTGTGCATTTCTAGAATAGTTTTATGTGGTTTTTTTCAACTTTCACTTTGCAGATGTCAGAAATAAAGAAGTTTTGCTTTTTTTCATATCGTACAAATGCTTTTTACAATTTGCAATACCTCTCCCTGGGCTTTCCAGAGCTTCTTTCATACTCTTTCCAGTGAGCAGAACAGAAAGCCCGTGCACTTCTTCCTCAGTAGGTGTGAAATGCTGTGAAGCATTTACAGAAATTCGTAGCATAAGGCATAGCAGGAGGGGTTTCCCTTCCATGGCTGTCTCCTCTTTGCTTTCCCAGAGAACCCTGGAGCATGTAGTGGCTTCTCCAGGCAGAGGCTCCATAAGAACCAGTCAGTGTCTGTACAGCCTCAACTCCAAAATATGCCAGAAGTGTCATCACAGCTCTTGCTGTGGCTGCGGTCTGATCAACTGTCACCGACTCTTCAGTTTCTTTCCCAGTTCTTGTCTTGATCCTCTAATTGTTGCATTTCACAAAGGATGAACATCTCTAGATGGCTGTCTATCTGCAGGCTTCAGGTGCTCAGAATCAGGGACACCGAGGTACTGTTGGTGGAAAACGACCTCTCTCAGCAGTGGACTTAGGAAGAGCTGTATTGTTAGGTTCAAGAGATGGCCATCCACAACCTTTAAATGCAGAGGGAGGAGAAAGAAAATGGAGCTGGGAGGGAGGTGCTCAATAACTGAAGCATCCCCTCTGCTTTTTGCTGAAGTTTAAACATTTGCCCCCTTTTTTTTTTTCCACTGACGTTAACGGTGTTAAATGTACAGCAAGTATGAAATGACAGTTTGGCATATTCTGAGGAAAATATCTTTTGCTCAAAATTCCTGATTAGCCTGTCTTCCAGCTGGGGTGTATAAAGCACAGAAGGCTATAAAGCCCAGCCAGAGAGCTCTATTACATCATCTTTAAGAAAGAAAAGCCTGTGTTTCGCCAAGGTATGAATCATGGGGTCTGAGTACTTGGCATGTGAACTCTTGACATTTTGGGATACAGGGACAGTATCTAAAATGTACTCACCCTCCTTATTGTTTGGAAAAGGGAGCAGAGAACAGAGCAGGATAGTGTGAGAAGGAAAGAAAACCCAAGCTCTAAGCAGAGAGTCTTGTTTGCACCGACATTCACACACACGTTCATTCATAGCAATGTGTAGAGCATAGATTATCAGTTATCATATTGGTTATAAGTCTCATACCTGCAAATCAGATCTTTTTCCTGGGTCATATCCATTGTTTATTTACTTCTTCCTGTTATTTGGTGGGTTTAGTTGTTTCTGAGAAGAAATGGGAATGTTCTGTAACTCACTATGGTTAAGGACTTAGTAACAGGAGTACAGAGGTAGAGTTGTTTCAGTGATTTGATTTGGTCCTCCTGTTATGGTAGAGGAGTACATTAGAGCTTTAAGACTAATTAATATAGATCTCACCTCTCATAGACACGAATTAGGCTATGTTTTCCACAGCTAGCATGAAATGTAAGTTAAAATATGGACTGGAGTTCACCACTTTGGGCCAGACAGGCATCACTACAGTAAGGTGTTCTCCTTTAACATAAGGCTGTTTTCTTTTATGTACCACCTCTTCTTCTACTGTGGTTTGGAAAATAAAAACAAAAAGCTTTACTTTCACACTCAACTAAATGCAGAATTTTATACAGCTTGCCTTAATACGTGTACAATATAAAGAGATAAAGTAACAGCATTTCTATTCTAAATCTCTGTTCATTTAAGGATTCAATGCAAAATTACGTTCTTATTTAAGAATCAAAATCCCTTAGATTTTCTCAACACTGCATTAAGTCTTTTGCATCTTTATTCTCTGCTTTGCTACACTTTCCTAATTCTCAGTTTTTCTATCCATTCACCCAGTCTGTCTTATGATTATTCTGAGAGCCTTCAGCATACCAATTTTACTGTGTCCAGAAGGGCTTTATTGCACCTCTGACTTTTCCTACCCTCCAATTAAATGGAAACCAAAACCTACTTTGTTGCATTGCTTAATTTGTTTCACTAATTGTCATTGTTTTCATGTCTACATGCAGTAATCTAGTCATAGTATAGCAGCATTAATTGAAAAATAATATCATCAGCCAGCTGCTTTTGGTGAGAAAAACAGCTGTTATGATGCCCTTCTAACCAAATAGGATGTGCAAATGATGGTATCCACCAAAATTTATTATTCAAATTATACTATACTGGTAACAACACACTGTTCTTGAATTATAAACAGGCAGTGAGCTTTGTTTATTACAAATGCATAGATTTTGCTGGGCAGCTTTCATTTCTGAGGCTCTCATTTCTTAGATTTCAACTTCATTTCCCTTGGTTCTCACAGTAACATCTCTGATTTCCCTTTACTTAGTCTTTCCATTTATCAGTGGGCTTTCTAATTGATTTTGCTTATATTTCTTTATTCTTAGATTTTGAACATAAAGCCAAATCCTAGCTGTCTTATCAAGGAGTCTCTTCACTTCTATACTTGGCATCTGAGGGAAGGATTCTCATTACTTTCCCTTTCCAAAAATACTGACTATGGTACTTTCCTAACTCCCTGTCTTACTAATGCTTGGAACACATCTTACATTAACACAGATTTGAAAAGTCTTTGCACACTGCAAAGACCTACAAATAAAGTGAGCACGAACACAATATTGTGAAAGAGTAGCCTGTTAAATGCATTAGGGGCTGGATCTCAAGCTGATTTTAGATATCTTGTGGTGGACACAAGTTGGAAAGTAAGAAATTCTGGTTAGATACCGGGGAACTTTTATTTACCATGAGGGTGGTCAAATACTGGAACAGGTTGCCAAGAGTTCGTGAAATACCCATCCTTGGAGGTATCAGGATTTGCCTGAACACAGCTCTGGGTGATCTGACCTGATTAGATCTGCTTTGATCTGGGGGCTGAACTAGATGACCTCTGGAGCACCCTTGCATATGAACTTATTCTATGAGTATGTGTTTTTTATGTATGTATCCGTTGCTGGAACAGTCATCCTGCACTCACCAAACAGTGAAGAGAAGCTAGGCCTTTTATGACACATTTTAGGCTTGAAGATGAGGTGGATCATGGCCAAGGGTTCATTAACTATAAAGGATAATCACTGCAGATTTCCCTAGTACTCTAGAAAAGGGTCTTTCCATTTTATTTGGATCATAGATGGCCAGCTAATGGAAAAGGGAGATTTTAAATACCATGTTGCCAGGATTTTTATGTATGTATTGTCTTGCTTGGGCAGAGGAGTGATGGAACCAGGCAGAAGATTATGCAATAGTTTGTCTCTCTCCGTGAGCATCCTTGTCATACGAGCACATTTTTTGAAGTTAACATGCAGCCAGTAAACCAATAGCTTGTTTCAAGAGCCATCTTGCTGTGAATGCAAAAGCCAAAAGTAAGTTGGTGTAGCCCCTGCATTACAAGCTTGTGCTTCAAAGTATGGAAACTTCACTGGCACTGGGAACACTTGTGTCCTTGTCCTGAAATGCATTTAGAAAAATGTTTGTGACTATTTTTATTAACAGGAAGCAGACACTGAAGAATTTCTGCTTTTTGAGTAAGTGTGTTTGAAATAGCAGAAAAACAAGATACACAGTGTGATAGTTCTTCATGGTTCAATTGTCACACATCTACATAGCTATCCTAAAAAATCTAGTAGCTGCTATCAAGGAGATAACTAGAAGCTGTTGAATATATGACTATCCACATCCTGAACTGTGATTAACCACACATATATATCTCCTGACCTAGATTGGATATTGGTATCTCTATGTATATGACAAATGTTTGGGATATTGGAAGCTCAGTAGATCTATGACATAAATTCTTAAGAAATTATACTAGTAGAATTCACAGGATATGTCAAGCTGACCTCTAACCTCCTGTGCGAAGGAGGGTCCACTATAAGACAAAGTTACTAAGGACTTTATCCAGATAGGTCTTAAAAACCTGCAAGGGTAGAGACTACCCACCAAGGGAGTACGCAGGGAGCTAATAAAGTCACATGGTTGTGGTTTTTGAATCATGTGATGTTAGTGGAACATATAGTGGGGTTGCTAAATCACAGGCTGTAGATAGATCAGTGAAGGTACCAATGTTACTTTTCTTTCACATGCGCCTCTCACGCTCATACTTGTGACGCTACTGACAATACCAAGACAAAACCCCATCTCCTCCTTCCATGGATCCAAAGGTGCAGTACAGGACTGTAGGGGTGCAGTGTTGTATTTGCTACTCTGAATGCTTTTTTGAGAATGAGTTTGAAGGATGCATTTGTCAGGATCTAGGTTCACTGAATAGCTGAGTATATGAGAGAGAAAAGGACAGTGGTTGGTGGCCTGAATCAACTGCCACATTGGGTTTTCATTGACCTTTTTATTTTAAATGACTGTCTTGCACTGCTGGTGTTCATGGACTTATGTAGTACAGTCTTGTCAGCCCTTCATTCAGTGAAATTAATCTTGTGGCAAGGGGTGCAGGGCAAGATCTCGTGGTCTTTACTCATAATTCCACTGACGTAATGCATGAATATACTTACCTGCATATGCAACAATTTGTAGATAAAATCTCCACATCAAAATCTTATTTTCAAAGTAATATTATTAAACAAGAACACGGTCCTGCAAAACAACACGATATTTAGACAGGGCTTTTAAACTTTTTTGATACAGTGTGAGTAATAATATGTGCATAAGTCAAAAATCTGCTACATTTGAAAAGTAAAAGTTGTGGGCAGCTCTTTTCTGCTCATAGAAAGCATTGACACACAAAAATAGTCAAGAGTGATATTGTGGGTACATTCATATGGAGGAAAGTAGTGCTGGAAGTATTCATGGTATGCTCCTTATTAATGCCTGGAACTTTACTGTAATGATTCATCCTTTTTGCCCTGCTCTCTAAAGCTAAACCATTAGGGGCTTGTCTAGCATTTGAACGGGAGACCACAGCAGTGCCATAGCGTAGGCAAGGCAAGGAATTACTGAACAACACCTGGTGGAAAAAAACATCTAATTAGTGGAAGTCTTCACTTGGCCCCGCTGTTTCTGCTGAATTAAAGTAACAAAACAGGAAAAAAGTCTTAATGAATATGTACTTCATTTTATGTAACTCTTGTTGGATCTCGGTGGCGTATAACCTAGAAGGGATAGGAATGTTTTTCTCAGCCAATGCCCTCGTTTGAGTTAGAACTAATTCTGTTCAGTGATTGCACTTTTCAGCTCAGTCTCTTCTAAGTCACTGCACTTTCTGAAGTTAACAGCAGATTTTCTCAGACAGTGTCTGCTTCCAGCAGTGATAATGCTCTGTGTTTAGAGTTGATACCAAGGACTGATATGCAGAAAGGTTCTTGCTTATACTTGCTCCTGTGCAGACCAAGGTCACTGCTGGATCTTGTACCATGTTGGAGGTGCAGAAAGTAAAAGGCTGCACCCATGGGGAGGAGTGGCCAGGACAGGTGACCCCAAACTGACCAACGAGCTATTCCAGCCCATAGACATCGCATTCGGTGTAAAGCTAATGGATTGCCCTGACCCTAAACCTTGACAGCCAAACACGTTTTGATGATCAGGCAAGTGAACTGAGTTGATAGGCACACGTGCACAATGTAGTGACTTAAGTTTATGAAAAAATAAACACAACATATGAAAAAGGGCTTTCATGTATTAGTTCAAAGTATACACATGATAGAACTTATACATGGAAGATGAATACAAGTGGTATATCACTTTTCATAAACAGTAAAACTAAAGAGACAAGAGTTTTATATAGTATAGATGAGCCAGGATTGAACTGTGCCACAGGGGCCACTCCTGTTTAACATCTTCATCAGTGATTTGGATGAGGGGACAGAGTGCACCCTTGGTAAATTTGCCGATGACACCAAGCTGGGTGGGAGTGTCGATCTGCTTGAGGGTAGGGAAGCTCTACAAAGGGATCCAGCTAGGCTGGGTCACTGGGCCAAGGCCAGTTCCATGAGTTTCAATAAGGCCAAATGCCAGGTCCTGCCCTTGGGCCACAACAACCCCCAGC
>WUAM01000310.1:1526279-1540162 GCA_024336885.1 Actenoides hombroni
TTTTTCACTGTGAGGGTGACAGAGCTCTGGAACAGGCTGCCCAGAGGGGTTGTAGAGTCTCCTTCTCTGGAGACATTCAAAACCCTCCTAGACGTGTTCCTATGTGACCTGCTCTTGGTGATCCTGATCTGGCAGGGGGGTTGGACAAGATGATCTTTCGAGGTCCCTTCCAACCCTTAACATTCTGTGATTTGGTGTCCGTTGCTTCAGTGTCCCAGGGCAGCATTTCTGGAATTGGGAACTTATTGCATTAGCCCAAGGCACTGGTCCTAGCAGAAGAAGTAAACATCGTTCTACAGTAAAAAAATGTGGATTTTAGTGAGGACCAAGAGGGAGGCATGAAGCCCAGCAGGAAAACGTGGGCGCATGTCTCTGGATCTGGCCTCTTGGAAAGCGCAGGCTGAGGCCCATGCACATACTGCACTCCACCATTACCATCACAGATGTTACCCTACCAAGCCGTGTGACTCATTGGTACCATGAGAAAAACAAGGTGGAGGTCCAAGCCCAAGGCCACGCAGCACCTTGCCACCTCCATGTTGTGACCCACACAGAGTGAGGGTGGTTTAAGTTAATGCTGCCTGTCATCAGATCAATACAATACAAACCAAGACATCATCAACTATCAAAACTGTACTGCCTTTGCCAAAAAAAGAGCAATGCAGCACATCTCCTGCCCACTTGATGCTCTGTTTGATGGTGATGCTAGAGTGGCACTGGCACCAGGGGCATGTGAGTCAGGCTGGCAGGTACCTCTCCTGCCCCCCCAGCCCATGCCATGTTGGCCATTCCCAACAGGACGGGCATCCTGCTCTGGGAGCACCAGCTGGAAGGGCTAGATTTGTTACACTGGAATTTGGAAGCCTGGTTCCCCAGCCAGTGCAGCCCACCATATATCCCCACCATCCAAGTCTGAGCTCATGGAGCCGCAGCCCTGACTCCTCCAGTCTGCAGGCCTTCAAGTTTCGTTTAGAGATGTGTACTCGCTATCTGTTTCTTAACCTCATTTTCACCTCTAGATGACTAATTTTTGTGGAAAATATTTTGTGGGCCATTTCCTGTTTTCCTCCTGGCAGTTAAATGCACTTTTTCTGGCAATGACCTGACAAGTAAGTGGAGACAAGCAGAGGTGAAAGCAAAGGTGCCTGCAGCTCTCTGCCTAAATACTTGCCTTCGACTTTAGGTGCTTGCGAGAGAAACCTAGCAAACAAACTATCAAATGCATGTACTTTGTATAGGAATAAAATATTTTTCTTCTCTCTTCCAGTGAGTATCAGCAGCCCACTTACATGAATGTCAGGTACATTTACCCAGCATGAGGAAGATGGTATTGTGGTGAAGCCTGCTCTTGTTTCCTTGGGGAAAGGGGATGTGAATTACCAGGCTGATGTCGAATATGGCTTTGGGTCCATGCTGAGCCCTTCAGCAGGCCTCCTGAGTCCCTGCCTGGCTATTTGAGTGCCAAGATCAAACTCTGGCACCTCATAGATAGATGCAGCTGGAAACCTGCAGGTGGGTGGGTATATGGCCTAGTCAACCACCAGGAATAAATCGTCCCACCCTGGCTGCCCCAGCATTGCTTAAGTGGCTGCATGTGGTCAGCAATACCTGCTCCTCAGCTACAAGAGAAGCTTGTAGGGTTTTGAGGATTGTCAGCCAAAGGACATTACTGCAAATCAAGCAAGGATGTGAATTTCAAGCACAAAAGCCCTTTTTTCAGTGCAATGTGTTATTGGGTCAGTCCCATGACATGCATTGGTGCAAAGTCAGTGCAAGGCTGTTGATGCTGGCCAGCCACCTCTCTGGTTGTCCCTGCTTGGGCTGCGAGCCTCCACCCCTTGCCTCATGTCTCACTGGTTTAAACATCTCAAATAAGATGTCAATTTTGCCTCTTCAGAAGAGTTAACCTCTAGAAGAGGTTAACTGCTAAGGGCTCACTCATCCATCTGACTGCCTGCAACCACAGCCTGAGGCACAGGGGAGTGGCTTGGGGCAAGCACAGCAGCAGACAGGCCAAATATCCTGTCCTGCCTGGGCAGTGTGGCCTGGTAACCTCTGGCATAGGGAGAGGAAAGGAGAGGAAAAGATGCCCTTGCCTGCAGTCAACCAGAAAGAGTAGTAATTGATATATTGGTGTGCTTACAGCTGTGACAGGCTCTGTCCTACAAAGGAAATGAAGAGGAAAGCTGGCTGCCAATAGTCTAAAAATGTGATGGGCAGCATGCTTTTATAGTGAGTCTGTTTGCCTTGAAGGAAGGTTACAAAGATAATTGGTAATTGTAGGTCAGACAGAACGAATTACTACAATTCATGGGAGAGTCATAAGTCCTGCACGGCCGCCGGGGGCTGTTATTTTAAAAGTGCAGGACTGAAAAAAAAAGCCCAAAACATTAAAAAGGAAAGAGCCCTATTTACAGCCCTCGCAGCGCCCCAGGACATTCAGCAAACCATCAGTTCAGTGAAATAAATGACTATCTCTGTGTGTTTGTGAGAGGCAGGGAGATAAGGCATGCAACTTTCCTGTCCCTCCGCCTTGCCCTGCAGCATGGTGCATCCAACGCACTGCACCAATGCCACCCCATAGTGCAGGATTTGGGGAATAGGGTTTGGACAAGCACCAGGGGATGATGTTGTGCCAGAACACCCATACTGATAGGGCTGGGCTGGAGCAGGGGCCCTATGAAGGCCCCACTCAGCACCTGCTGCAGAGCAGGATGGAAGGGGGAGATATCTCAGGGACTTGCTCAGGTTTGGGGGAGAAGGAAAAGAGCTGGCAGAGGCAGTCCTGGGAGTCCAGGATGGGGAGGACAAACAGCAGTCACAACTTGTGGCTAGCTGGGGAAAGGGCAGGCAGTAACAAAGAGGCTCAGCTGCTGAAATTTTAATGACAGGAAGAGCTAACTGTGTGTCTCAGAAAGTGTGTCGTCATGAAGAATGCAGTTGAAGAAGAGAAAGAAAGGAGAAAGCTAAGTGTGGGCAGAAGTAATACTGCCAAAGGCTGAGCATATCTTGATAAGGTCAACTCTGACTCAAATTTCCTGACCATAGAGCCACAACAGCAAGCCATGTCTTTTTAGTGTGGCTAGAATTAATGACAGACATACAAGCATGAGAAAGCACATTGTAAAATAAAACAGAGAAACAGAATATAACACAGAATAAATGTCAGTCACTCAAGTTACTGGAGTAGGTTCACATAAACCTGGTGACTGCAGGCAAAGTATATGGAAAATGTTAATGACTTTGTTTATTTACTGACTTTATGATTCAGGTGGCCTAGAAGATTCAGCTGGAAAATAGTCAGTTTGGCCTGTCATCTCTGCAAGCAACATCTCAGTTTAACATTGCTCAGAGAGATGGCAAAAATGATTTTTTTCTCCTCTTGTCCCAGTGGATAGCACTCCCTCCATGATGCAGTGCTTTTCCAGCGTGGTGGCCTCTGCTGCATGGCTAGTCACCTGCTTCCTTTCTGCACACGTGAACCATGGAGCAAGGGATAGGAAAACAGCTTAGAAAACAAAACAATGTGACTGGAGCCCCAGAAAAATGCTGTCACATAAATTATAGAGGTGACTGGAATGACCAGCACTGGTTTTATCATGTTTTCTGAAAGGCACACCATTGCAAGTCCCTGTTTTCCTCGAGCACGACATTAGAGAGCATCAGGAAGCAGTGTTAGGTAAGGCGTTCTGTAAGCCACACAGAGGGTCGAGACACTGAAAAAAAAGCATTGCAGTACCTTTGTGCCCATCAGGTGCTAGTTTGTGGGTTGCTATATTATTAACCTAAGCTATTTTTACATTCCAGCTCTAGAAATCGTGCCAGGCAAGTGAGGTGACTCACATCAGGCTGCACCAGCCTCGGTTGCAAGATGCATTTGTGGAAGCTGCCACATCCCAGGCCATCATCCCACATGGCGCCTTCCCCATCTCTTTTTGCCCCTGTGCCAGTGGCGATGGCCCCAGGGACCCCTGCTGCAGCCATAGCTGGTCCCCAGGTCCCCTCAGCATGCATAGTCCCCTCGTCCAGACAGTCGCTTGGTGGCTGCATTTGTTCTTTATCCCCTGAGGGCTTTTTCCGTTATCATGCTAAACTGGCTCCATGGGACCATGTCCTGCAAACAGTGCCTTTATTTGTAAAAAGTGCAGGCTTTCAAAGGTCCTTGGGAGCTATGCTGACAGGCACAGACCCCCAGGGCATATGCAGATCTGTGTCCACCAAAAGATTTTGGGAGCCATGCTGGCCTCGTGAAAGCAGGGCGTTCATCGAGGGGCTCTCACCACCTATAGCCACACTGAGCCAAATGCTCAGCCTGTTTCCCCTGTAGATTATAGTCTGGCCCTGGCACCTCCCAGGAGGGCACCATCGCCCCAGCACACATCAGCCTGCGAGGACTCATCTCTGCTGACCACTGACAGGCATGGTCAGGGACAGAGACTGAAGGCAAGAGGACCGGCATAAGCATCAGCCTGCAGAGGGGACAAGGGCTTATACTTCTTGTTAAGCCTCTCTCTCATGCTTTAACACAGCTGACATTTTCCTCACTCATTTTTGGGGGATTTTTCATGGGTTTATTATTGTCACTTCCATGTAAATATCTTTATTTGAATTATTTTTTTATTTGGTTTCCATTTTCATTCATTTGTATTGTGTCTCATTTAATATTTAATGATATTTATCTGAAAGCGATAAAAACCATATTTAAATAATAACAGTTACACCTATTTAATTCATATTCCTTTCTTTTTTGCACTTGATGTCTCCATAATGTTGCCATTATTTTTTTTGTTGTTGTTTTGAAAATATTTGGAAGCAACTTAAATAATTTGAAAAAAAACCCCAACCTTTTCCCCTTTTCTTCTTAAGAGATGTATAATTATCTTTCTTTCCAAAGTGATCCTTTGAAAATTCTTGGCAATTTCTGATCTTACTGACATGTTTGTTCCTTCCTGCTTAAAGCTACGCAGAACATTGCCTGCATAGTAATTTCATTAGATGTATTGATTAGGCGATGGCACTAAAGATGTTATTTACTGTGATCTGAAGATGGGTTTGGGCCTTTGGCTTCATTGGGTTTTTTTCCAAAGCTGCCAAAAACAGAGGGGGAAAAAAGAAATCCACACTTTTCAACAGCTGAGATGTGCTTATTCCCTGCCGTGTAGTGAGCACGGACGGGGTAATGCAGCGCAGGCACGTCACATTCAATGTGCTAAAAGCATATTCATGTCAATCGAAGGCTCGGGGTGTTCCTCCTCACCATATGGAGGGGGCCCAGCAGCTGCTGCGGCTCTCCTTGCAGGAGCCTGCCTGCTGCACCATATGCTGCTGCTGCTGCTGCTGCTGTGGTGGTGTCCCCAGCACACATAAACCTAGCCAAGGTGTGGGGGCTGGGGGGGCTCCTCTAAGCCACTTGCTCTGCCAAGGAAAATAAGCTAAGGAGCTTATCATGGCATCAGTGCGCATGGTTTGGAGGACTGACCTAGCGGGACCTTCTCCACAGTGGGAGAGGCAAGGGTGTAAGGGGGTCCTGGGCAAAGGGTTGCTGCTCACTCTTTATCCAGAAAAGGACACTCAGACCATGAAGCAGAGAAAAACAGCAAATTAAGAAAAACAGTAAATGAAGAAAATAAATTAAATACTGAAGGAGTCATGCCTGGAAAGTGATCCTGCAAGTAATTTTTCACTGCAGGCTCTCCAAAAATATCCTGATGTGTGGGTGTCTATTAAAAGCAGAGCAAGGGATTCAGAGCAAGGTATGAACTCATTCCAAGGACTAATTGCAGTTATGCCACCCATAGAGGGGGGAAACAAATGCTGGAGTCTGGGTAAAAACAGCTTTCCAAGAAGCTCAGGCACCAGTAACCTTCCCACATGACTCAAAGGAGAGTGTAGAGGTATGAGAAGGACACACAAATATTTGCTGAAAGATTAAAAGGAAGACCTATTAACTAGGCAGAGCAGGGTCAGCATAACAGGATGAAAAGGAAGGCAAGGCTAGTAGAGGAATACTTTCCCATCTGTGAAACTTGGTAGACCCAAATATTTAGTGGAAGCAGAGAAGGATAGAAGAAAACTAGACAAAGCAAAACACTGAGAATTTAATGCCTACGGGGGAAAGCAGGACTGTCTGATAAACCTATCCCACACTCAGATCATACTCTATTCACACATTAATGTTGGTAGCTACTGCAAGAGCAACTTCAGGCTTGTTTAAGATAATAGCAGCTTTGCCATTGGCTTTGATGAAGCCAGATGTTCAAACACAACCGAGAAAACAATCTCCTCATTCCACAGCTGGGTTAATGAAAATGGAAGTAGACTGTGACCCTGAATTTGCTGGCTTCTTATAGCTCCTGCTTACCTGCTATCACTGCTACTTTTCAGAAAAGTAAATCTCAGAAAGCCTCAAAACTGATAAATACTTTTGCCATTTTCTTGATTTGTGATTGCTTTTTGTTCTTAATGTGCCTTTCGACATCTTTTCCAGGACAAAATACCCAAAAGAGCCTTTAAGAAAAGGCAGATCTCCATCAGCAGTGTCTTGCTGCTAGAGAAAATGATCAGGTTTTGATTAATCAAGAGTTTTGATTAATGAAGGACCCGTCTTTCATGTTATACTGTACCTCATTTTTTCAAATCAGCATTATTATTTACTCACTGGCTCAGCTGCATTACAATTTTCTTTGCAAATTCATATTTTGACAAATTATATGGCAACTTTTTTACACTGCAATTATTTTGTGAAACAGAGCTTTACTACTGAATATTCATAGAGCTGTAAGAACGCTGCTCACTCATGTACATAAATTACACATCTCCTCCACAATTTTGCCTTTCTCCAAATTATTATGCTTCCATGAGAATGCAGAGAAGAGCTTGCTCTGTACCTCACAGCTCCTGGCAGAAGAAAGAAGCGTGGTTGAAACAAGAAATACAAAGAGGGACATCTGAAAGTGCCTCTCAGGAGGCAAAGTGCATACCTTTGTACCAGAAAAGAAGAGACAGCAGGACGCTTCCCATCTTGAACCGCATCTTTTCCTTCCTCTTTTTGGAATAGCTCCTTAATGTGCTGCTTGGCTTTCTGGGAAGGCATGAGATTAACTTAAGCATCGCCTAAGCACCTTACTCTCCTCCATTCTCATGATTTTATCAAGCGCCATCAAGCCAACCACATAATTATTACTGTCAAGCTCCATCCTAGAGGATGTGTCATGTATAACAGTCTTTTAAAAGATAAAAAGTACAGAGATACTGGCACTCTGAGTGCAATTCTGATTGTGTATACAGACGTATGTCTAAATAAACAAGGATATACCTACCTAGAAACCACAGATACCCCCATAGAAATGCAGATGTTTAATACTTAATCATATGTATGTATTGTCTATTGTATGTAGTATGTATTCACTATCTTCCACCCCAATTGCTTACCTCTACCCTACCAATGCCTTTCCTAGTAATAGTTGTGCGTAGAAATCTGCCCTGGCCTTACTGTTCTTTCAGTCACCTAATTGCAAGAGGCTGAAAACTGCAATTAGTAGATCAAACAGAAATAGCACATTTCAGTTGTTTGCTTGCTGAGCAGTAAAAATCTCAAACAAAAACCTCCCTTGCTAACAGTTCTACCTATAGTATCCTCTCAACCAGTTTACATGAGAGTTACACATTTTATTTTAAAACGACTGAATGATTGAAGACAACAGCCTGCTAGTGACTCCAGTGGATCTTGCACCCATTCCTCCAATCTCTGTTAATTATGTGCAATTAGCAGTGGATTTTTAATGGAGGTTTTTGAAGGCAATTGCTTCAGAAGTAGCTTTCCTTGTTTCCAAAGATCTCGGATTGCGTGCACAGGGAATAGATTAAAGCGCTGCATAGCTCACGTGGGCTGCTGTTGAATTAAGATAGACCCATCTATATTCTTCTGGTCTACACCCATTCAAACAGCGCTGCACAAACAAGCATACTCACTTTTTGGAAACAGTTCCCTGTTTCCTAGAGGAAGCATCTCCTTGCCCTTTGAATACCCATAAATTTGGAATGCCACATAAATGGGATGTCAGGTATGGCATCCCTCTGCAGTTGCATTTCCAGCGCCGACACATTGCAGCCTCGCCAGGGTGTGCAACATGGATGGGACGGGTCTCCTGCCAATGGGGGTCACTGCTTTGCTCATCTTCAAGCAGTTTAACCTCCTCAACCCAACACTTTTCCCACTTTAATCTACCCTCAGGGAGATGGTGGGTTATCGCCAGCAGCCCCCTGTATGGACACAGCCATCCTGCTTCATGGACCTGGGCCAGCTCACCCCAAACACTGGGGAGCACCAATACATGGCGAGGTGAGCAAGCAGGGCAACTTGTCCCAGGCATCAGGAAGGGGGTTATTCTTCTAAGGACAGGGGACTGCTCCTGATTTTTTTCTCAGAGGCCTCATGCTCATATGCCACACCTGTCTCAGGGCAGAGACCCACCAGAAGGTCCACCCAGGGGGTGAACAAACGTGAGCCTCATTGAGGGTACCAGGGCAGCCTCTGAGCACCTGCCATGATGTGGCATCTTGCTCCAGGCTCTACACAGTACCCAGGTAAAGGTCTCTTTCTCCCTCTCTTTGGTGTCCGGTCTGAAATAGTTTGCGACAGACACACAAATTTCCAGAGCTGCTGAAGACACTCAGATATCTATCCCTTGTCTGCATTGATGAGCACTTGTTATCTAAATCCCATGGGCTTGAAAATCCCAGCTTAAAAATCCCTAAATACCTTTATCCACATATCTCTTGGAAAACCAGACCAGGGCTTCAGCCTTTCACCTTATGGTCACATAAGTACAGGTCACCAGGAGACAGAACTGCCCACCCAGAGAGAAGTCACCTACTGTATTTCACAAAAGCAAAACAAAATTCCGCCCCCCCCCCCATCACCCCAAGCAATTTAAAATCAACTTGGTTTAGGGTCAACTCCAACCTTAAAATAGGTCTTGATTTTGTGTAAGAAACGCAATAGCTCAGGGATCATGTTCAGAAATAGCACAGCTATTATCAAAGAACATTCCATTCAAAGGGACACCCTCAAGACTGGTGGCTACCCAGTTATAAAATTCCCTCCACACAGAAAAAAATTGAAGCCTTTGTTTAAAAATGTATCCGTAGCACTCAAAAAATTAAACTGGTTCACATGAAGAGTAGAAGAGCCTTAAAATTAAATTCTCTGTATAAGTACCACACAGTTCAGACCCTCTGTGTCTAATGGTGTTGTTGGTCCTTCACTTTAGTAACTGTAAACGGCAAAACCATGGCACCACTGCAGACAACATTGCTAAAGGAATCACGTACTTAATTCCTATACAAGCATACAAATTCATAGCAAGCATACAAATACTTCCAGGTACAGAAGAGAGAAAACATTTTAAAGCCAGTACACAATGCAGTGCCAGAAAGGGCTACATTTGCCCTTTAGAAAAAAAAAAAGTATAATTTTAAAAAGGACAAAAATTAGCCTGGCATTGATTATGGAACAATGGGGCTGGTACAAACAGTCCAAAGTAGGACAGTTTGGTGACATCCACAGTGCTACCCAAAACAGGAGCAGAAGTGTTGGGGCAGTTTCACTCTTTTGACTGCACATCTTCTCTAGGTCCAGTTCATGTCACATGGCCTTCAGGTATCTTGGTGTGTTTTCTTCCCCCAGACTGTGGGAATCAACATAAGGGCTACCCTGAACCATTAGGATGTTTTTAGTCCATGAAGTTGAGACTACAGCTTGCATTTCCAGGGATGTGACTTGAAGGCACAGGGGTACATAAGGGTGCGAAGCCCCTGGGATGGCAGCAGAGGGAACGAAGCCGAGCAGAGGCTGTTCAACACCCTACCCAGGGATGCTCCCTGGCACATGTCTTTCCCCAGCTGGGTTAGCTGGCCTGAACCACAATTTTACCAGGATTTTGCTAAGAATTAACACACATGCATGACTGGAGGCCAGTGCACCAGTCTGTACCTTGGCCTTGCTTTGTTAACAGATATAGATACAGCTCAGCACCATTTGAGGAGCCCCATGCCAGCATCTTGTGAAGACTTAATGCTTTCTGCCTGTAGCTTTCTCCTTATGAGGAACAAATTTGCATCTGAGCACAGCAGAGCTGCTCATCCTGAAGCTTTCAAAATGCATACATGGGCACAGAGCCCTCCCTGGCACTTGACTGGCTGGCAGCATGCGCGTGTGCCCTCGGAGGGGAAGCAGGAGGCAAAAGCACTCACACATGAGAGAGAAGTGCAACTCCATGTATCAATTTCATGCTTCTTCCAAAGTCAGAGTGCCAGACAGCTAAATCAGAGCGGTGCACACAGATTCATGTGTCTGGGAGCCGAACGCACACGATGTGCAACGTCTCAGCACGAATGTGTGACTGGCGCACTTCAGTTTCTTCATAGTTAGGGAATGTAGAAAATACACATTTATACACGTACGTGTGAACCACAGGCATCTCGCAGATGTAGGATACTGACGTGCTGAGAGAACAAGACTGCCAATGCTTTCAGAGCTTCAGTCAAACCATCACGAGCTGAATCCCCTTGAAATGGATGGAGCTATGATGGTCTACGCACACCAGAGCTCTGGCTCTTGAAATAAAATATTATTTCCACAAGTCTGAAGTGTGACCTTCAGTCCTCTTCTAAAAAGGAGTCTTCTTCCTAAATGTGAGAAAACGTGATGCAGATAAGGTACCTAGTTCTGGCCACCAGACTCAGGCCCAATCCCTGCAATGCATTCACCTGGGGGAGCTGTGGCTGTTGTTGGCAGGGTAAGCACCATGGGATCACCATTCCTATTAGATGTGAAGTACCTTCACTGATTAATATCCTACATTAGGATAAGTCTAGCTATAGCTGATTTAGTTTTTAGTCTGTATCCTGGAAACAGTCCAACTGTGGAAGACAGTTCACCCAAGAGGGAGGATACATTTCTTTGGCTTCACCTCCTGTGGGCTGTGTGCACGCTTCAAACCAAGCTAAGCAGAGGAAAGCCAGACCTGAGTACCTCTGCACTTCCAGGCTGCAGGATACACGGACTCTTGGTGTCGTTACAGGGCTTAACCTTATCCTGCTAGGTCTCACCATGTAATATACGGGTGCTTTCTACCCAAAAGAGCTTTTGCAACCTGGCTCAGGTATCCCTGCATTGCACTGTCATCTCTAATTTCAGCTTGCCCATACACCAGAGTCTTTCTTTAGCAAGAGCAAGCACTGACAAAGGTTAATATTTTCCTTAAGATGATGGTGATTAAGATAAGTTTCTTAATGAGATGCTGATTAAAGTAAGTTAAGCCAATTTTTCTCGTTCATCTTTAAGATAGGTAAATCACACCCTCCTGCTCTGATCCTGCAAAGAGACTCAAGAGCAGACTCCAGCTCAGTGGAGGTAAGAGATTCTCCTTCTCCTCCTCTTCCAGAGATGTCTTGGCCCCAGCACTCGTTAGGGCTCCCACGCACAGACAGATAGTGTGGCAGCATCCATACCCAGAGATTACCCTTTTCTAAAGGCTTGAAAGTGCCAAATGAGACAACACATTGTAATTCAAAGGTTAAATTGCTCTGAGGCAAGCTGCAATGGTTCCTTCTTTTTTGATTAATAAAAACAAGGATACACACAGTACAGGTGAAAACAAGGATGGAGTTAACCATGCTTGCTGGCTGTGCTTCTCCTAACACTTCTCCTAACACAGAGGTGAAGCAACAGTGCTCCAGAGTGCCCTGGTGAGACATCTCCTTGGTGATGCACTGGGCTGCAGCCTTTGCCACAGCCATGTGGGTGATTGCGTGACCTTGGTCCTGCCTGGGAGGAGGCACAGGCCACAGTTTCTCCCTTCTGCCACCACTGCTGCCTCTGGTGTTTGTGGTCTCCTCAGTTACCCAGACGAGGGGCCATAATAAGGTGGGGATTCCTCGCTCGTGCTGGTGGGGAAAGGCTCCTCTCATAGGTGGCATTCAGCCCTGCCAAGGACAAAGTCTCTGACCTGTGGCAGGGAGAGGCCCCACCTGTACATCACCACAGCTGCCAGCCCAGGCCTAAGCTGCAGCCAGGAGAAGGGGCCCAGAGGAAGATGCAAAATGGCCCCCAACAGCCCATAGATTAGGCAGGCTTAACAGGAGCAGCGCTCTTTTATTAGCCTCCCAGCTGCCCATTCCTCACCTCAGCAAGGCCTCAGCACAGAGAGGCCCACCTCAGGCCTCTCTTCCTCACCAGAGGCATAGGGTCTACTGGCCAACATAAAATGACACTCAGGGAGTACAGTATGGCGAGCAACTGGATTAAAACGTTGTAAATCCTGCCCTGAAGAGCCGTGATGGACAGGTGGGTGGAGAAAGCACTGGCTGCTCTGGTGCCTCAGGGTGCCCTCACTGGGTCTCTGCATTTTGGTTGATATTGTTGCACGAAATCGAGCTTTTTATGGGAGAAAAAGCAAGCAATGCAGCAACATTGTCTAAATTATGTTCATACGCTCAGAAAACTGCTATTGCACAGGGCCTGTGGAAAAGATCCTGCTGAGCTGGGGTTTACCAAACTAAGTGGGGAAGTGGACACTTTGGAAGGGAGCATCACACTGCAGGAAGAACTGGGTAGGATGGCAGAGTGAGCTACCAAGAATTTTATGCAGTTCAACAAGGACAAGTGTAAGGTCTTGCACCTTGGAAAACATAATCTAGGAGTGCAGCACAGGCTGGGATCTACCTGGCTGGAGTGCAGTTATTTGGAATGGTACCTGGGGTCCTGGTGGACAACAAATTCAATATGAGTGAACAATGTGCTGCAGCATCAAAGAATGCCTACAGGATGCTGGTCTGAATCAACAATGGCATCACCCAGCAGAGATAAAGAAATAATTATCCCACTCAGTGCTTATCAGGCCACACCTGAAATACTATGTTAAGTTTTGGTCCCTGCTACACAAAAAAAAGCTGTGGACAGGCTGGAGAGTGTCCAGAGAAAGGCCACAAAGATAACTGAAGGCCTGAGAAGCTGTCATGTGAGGAAAGGCTGAGAGAACTGAGTTTGATCAGCCTTGAGAGAAGAAGGCTTAGGGTAGACCTTATCACCATGTTCCAGCATTCAAAGGGTGGCTACAACGAAATGGAGACTCCCTTTTTACAAGGAGTCACAGGGAAAAGACAAGGGACAACGGGTACCAGCTACTCCTGGGAAGATTCAGATTAGACTCGAGAGGAAAATTTTTCACTCCGAGGACAATCAGCCATTGGAATAATCTCCCCAGGGAAGTGGTAGATTCCCCAACACAGGACACTTTAAGATTCGTCTGGGCCATCTTGTCTAGACTGTGGTTTTGCCAAGAAACGTTGTACCAGATGATCCTTGAGGTCTCTTCTAACTTAGTATTCTATGATTTTTCAGTTCCTGCTTGCGGGGTCTCTCTGCTCACAACATGCTACTCCTCCTCTGCCTCAGGCAGGACCACCGCTTATATGCTTATCAGGTTACTTTTTATTGGGGAGAAAAAGAGAAAATCGAGATTCATCACTTTAAAGGAAGCGGATGAAAAACTACATGTAAGGAGAAAAAGGAAAAAAAGAAACCGGCACTGGTTCCACTGGGGCTCGAACCCAGGACCTTCTGCGTGTAAAGCAGACGTGATAACCACTACACTATGGAACCGCCACGTACGGCGTTTCTTGCAGCACTGCCCCTATCGACGAGAGTCTGGCGCGCCACCTTCTCCCCCATCCACCTACCCACGCGGGTTCCCGCCCCCAACACCGCGAAGCCGCACTCGCGTGGGCGGGCAGTCGCTGAGCTCGCGGCGAGCCGTTGGGGGCAGCCCCTGAGGGCCGGCGGACCACGACTCTATGTAGCTGCAGTCCCCGGGCTTCCC
>WUAM01000310.1:1547891-1575643 GCA_024336885.1 Actenoides hombroni
AAAAGAGACTGCTTGCTTTATTTATTTTTTGCACAAAAAAATTAGTGCAAAAGTATCCTTTATTGATTGTAAATAACATGAACTGGTATTCTCCCATCATTTTTCTACAGAGCCTCTTTGGATTTGCATGCAGTTCCTGAACTCAATGATTGCTTGAACAACCTCTGTGAGTTCACACCTTCACAGCTCTTGCTTTTATTTCTTTCTGCAGTGCATTTTTGGGCTCGCGAATATGAGTTCACCTTAATAAGCTTGTCTGTCTTCATCTTTCAGACTTTGCTGGCTTTCCAGTATCTTACTACATCCATTCCCTGTTGATTCCTGGCCCAAATACTGAGATATATCAGTATGACCATTGCTAGAAATTATTCCATCAGTTTTATATTGAGCTTAGTCTTGCTTCTTTAAGCAGGCTGAAGAAATTATCTGTAAACTAAAAGGCTTCCTCATTTCTTTCTTTCACATATATAATCAATGAAAGTCTCTTAATAGAAATGTCAGTTTGTCCCAGGAATGTAACATAACAGACATGGAAACACATACTGCTTTGTCTGTGTTTGGTGTTCTCATATCAGCCCCACATTCAGTGTTGGTGTCAAAACTATGTCTGTTGTGCCATAGCCAGGTTCTCTTTCACTCTGTTAGTTGGCTGTGGCTGCTTCATCCCACTTTCTGCAGGATGAGCCTTTTAGGTAATGAAATATTTAAGTCATCTCTAGATTCCTATCCTTGACAATCCCATCTCTGGCAACAAGACAGCTTTGAAGAGTTGTCCCTCTGCAGGTGCTAACCTGGGTATTGTGATTTAGTATCTGGGTTCTCTAGGGTATTTTGTTCTTTCCTGCTTCATTCTCTCAGCAATGAACAGAACCAAATCCCTCACAAACCCATGTTACAGAATCTTTCAGTTCTCTGCAGTCCTCATTTTCACAGGAAAACAACTCTAAAGGAAGTCTGTGGGTCACAGAAAAAAAAACCAACAAAAAAAACCGATAGCAAGAATACATCAAAGGAAAGCCCCTGTCATTGGAAGCATCCACCCATCCATTCATTTGATCTTTATGGAGATCTTTATGTCCCTATCTCATCATCTCTCCAACCACATGCACATTCTAAGACATGTTATGGGAGGGGATCATAACTACCTGTTCACAAATATGGTTGAGAAAGGGGCGAGTAAGGAAAGGAGGCACGTTGCTTCAGATAGCCGTTTAAACAACTTGTAGGGGAAATAGCATAATTATGGACATCCCATCCCAACAAAAATAAAGGGAGGAGTCTTTCATTCCTTGTTTATCAAAGGTAAAAAACAAATGGAACAAAGCAAGAATAAGAAGTCAAAGCCTAGTGGCTCTTATTTGTATGGCTTCCATATCCTCAGGTTTGACCTAGCTTGCACTTACCTTCCAGTAGCACAACTTGTCTAATTTTTAAAGGTAAGATATGCTTGAAAGGCTGGCTCTCTGCCTAAAGGATCTGCAGCCTGATTTCATTAAAAGTCAGCTATAAAACTTTACAGGATTTCCATCATTCTTGTGGCAACCTGGTCTTTATATGACTGACAGATTGGAGGCATGATTGATTTTGGGCAGCACCTATTACATCTGGAACAAATGGTGCTGATTCATTATCTCTGTAAATCAGGCTCTCGACAGCTCAGGTTCTGAACCCCAAATTTCTGAGCAGTTGCTGCAGTGTAACCTTCAGTGACTTCTATGCAGAAAAAGAGAAGCACATGCCACTCTGGCTTAGCCTGGTGCATGTCTGTTGGCATGGTTGAAATGATATTTTATTTTGCTTCAGTGGATGGGCTTTGTATTCAGTGCCTGTCCATCACAAAATTGCCTTTTTGCTGAACTGAGAGAAATGTAGCAATTTCTTGGGAGTTATATCTAAAACTGGAACAGATCACTGGCTTGTAGAAATTGAATTACTGCCTGCTTTTTAGTGAGCATGATAGATTCACTCTTAAGGGTAATCAGTGACATAGTTTCCAGAACGCTAACACAGCATTATGTCCCAAATTCTCATCCAGCTACCTTCTACTTCTGAAACCTTTTTCAGTACCTTGGTAAAAGCCCAGCTTTCCATTTCATCAGACAACATCTGGGGCAATTTTGTAATGGCAAATGATTCTTTACCAGAAATTGCTATACTGTGTAATAAGTAGCTCTCAGAAGTGACTCTGATGTTTTAAATGTGTGGGTTTCAGCCTTCTTCCCCACAGAAGGCCTTCATGGCCTTTGCCTGGTATTTTTCTACATCTTTGCCCAGGAAGACAGTTTTGGCACAGAGCAGGAGTTGGCTTGAACTTTGGTTCAAGCCTGGAGGGTGGGAGGGGAGGAATTTCTTCCTTTGGAGCAGTTCAGTTAGAAGCAATGAAGAACCCTGGCCTGGAGGAGACAGTGGCTCTTTCCACAGGGTCTTGTTCCTCTTGTTCATGATTCTTTAGTTAGACCAGAAAGGTAGAAAGTTAATTTGCTAGGCCTGGGTGGAGATGCTGCTTGCTGGAGACTTCAGTAGGTGTGACTGGTCTGGGGTTTGAACGTGTATATTAGTGACCAGGATAGCTCTGTAGCCACCTGAGAAACCATCATGAAATAGAATAGTAGTTTGAATATTCACTATGTCCATTTTAAGATGAAGATATTTGGGACCGAAGGAGAAGATTATTCCCCTTGACTAGCTCTTTAATGGCCAGCTTTGGCCTTTTTAAGAGGTTTAATGATAGGATATATTTATGCAAGTTTTCCCCCAAGCTTTGAGTGTATATTTCAAGCTTCATTTACTTATATCACCATAAAATTTCTGTCCCTATGTCTCTATCACTTTTTATTTCTTTGCTCAAGGAGGTGTTAGAAGCCCATGAATCTAGAGGTAGGTGGGGGGAAGAATGGGGATGACTGGGAGAAAGGCTTAAGTTGTCAGAAGTTGGGTGCAATAGTGATTCAGATCCCATTTCTTGGGTCAGCCCATTGTTTGCTATGGCTTGGGTAGAGTCCTGAGAGGCACGATGGTTCTGTTTAGGGCTTCTGTTGCCCTATTGCCTGGCACACGCTCATCTGCCCTTTAATGAAGATAGTCTTGCTGCAATTGGACTTAGATGGTAAGCTCTATTTTGCTCTTGGTCCTAGTCTTCAGATCATAATTCAAGTCATGGCTGGCTGGTTTGTGATGAACTACTGAAGAATTGAGAATCTCCTAAGAGGGCAAGTGGGGAGATGGTGTTCAGGAGAGCAGCAATTGTTTGGAGAGAAGACAAATTTCAGCTATTAGTAATATCAGTGTTGTATTTGATGCTGTCAAAGCCATTGATTAGCTCAAAATTAATGTAACAGCACTTTTCTGGATTTCATGATAGCTGCTAAGGAAGGAAGAAAAGCAGTCCATTGTGGGGAAAAAAAACTTAAATACTTCTTTTCTGAAATACCTACTGACTCAGAAGGTGGCACACCCAGCTCAGGCATAGGATACCTTTGTGATGTGGGACCCTGAAAAACAGCCCCACAACTATAAAAAGCTGTGCAATATTAATATAAGATATAATAATAAATATATGAAAACTGTAAATAGTCCCACAACAATAAATGTATTCTAACTATTGAAACTGAAAATAGGCTAGTTATGCATTTATGTTTCCCTCTCTCTTATCCTCCTGTTATTTTTACTTCTGGTAATAAAGCCAAAGGAAAAGAACAGTAGTTAAGCATTCATCTTGTGCTGATGAATTTCTTTGTCGTTTTAAAGCTCAAGTCAAAAAAAAAGGAATATCAATGAAACAAAACAACATGCAATAATTTAGATGTCAGACATGCTAGTGAAAAACATGTACCCCTGGAGACAGGGAGAGAGAGGGGTCAGTGTGATCATATAAGAAATCTTTAGCTAAAACAAAGTTCAGTCTCTAAGAGCATCAGTGACTATCTTGTTACTTAGGTATTAACCCATTTTGTGTCTCAGAGGAGTTGTGTTCATTTGAACTTGTTGAATAGGAAGTGTGTTGCTTTAGTAAATGATGCCATTTAGTGAAGAGCAAGTGCCAGGAGAAAATCCAAAAAGGCCACACTGCAAAATATACTTTGTTCATGTATTTAGTGAAACCATATCTTTTATTTAGAATGTTCAGTAGAAAATCAACAGGAAATTGGATATTTTATTTAAATGAAATCTGATAATGAAGCAATTTGCTACGGCACTGTGTCTCCTTGTAAATTTGGTCGTGGTAACACTGAGGGATAAAGTAATAAATGGGGTGGTAGAGCACCTTTTCAAATCATTAGAGTGTTATGAGGGCTGAGGTAAGGGTTTTTATAGCAGCAGTACCACATGTAATTTAAAGTCCTTAAAACTCTGCACTTCCAATTTTCAAATCACAAGAATGAAGAGTAGCATGCTTCTGTAGTTGCTTGTCCCTCATAGTAAGGCTTTAAATACTTCAGCTTCAGATTAAGAAATCACTGTTGCACATTAGCTTATAGCTAACATGTAAGGAGTAAACTCTAGTAATTACTGAGTTCATCTGTCTGGAATGCAAACTGAAAAAGAAAGCTAGTACAGTTCATCAGGTCCAGTTTGTGTAGGATGTGCTGTGCAGTAATTTGTTGTAAGCTGTAGGTGCTTTAGATTCTGTGTGGTTAAACACCATTGGGTTTTTTTCACTCTCTTTCCCTCCCAATCCTCTCCCTATTAGGAGTGCTAGGAATCACCCAGGAGCCCAGAGGGGTGTGATCCTCATCACTGAAGGAACAACAAAGAAAATTTGTGTAAGGCTAACAGCTGAGAGAAACATGCTTCGTATCAGCAGCAGTTAAAACGGATGGGCAGCATCATTGGAACCATGGGGTGCAGCAGTTCTGTAGCTGACAGAAAGTCAGAGAAAGGTGAGTGTTGCCTTTGTCTTCAGTGTTGGTGGTTGTTCCCTCTATAATACGCTGGAAGAGGATTGCAAGGTAACATATCCTCCCAGTCCTGTTGTCAAAATGCTTACTCAGAGGAAATTATTTTCTCATTATCTTCTTTCTAAAAGAGTGCATAGCTTTTAGATGCTGGCAGATGTCAGAAGCCAACTGTAGACCACCTCTAACATCTACAGATTGGGTTGGAAAAGATTCACAGCATCTGGGATGGAAGCTAAATTTCAAATGTGTCTGTGCTTGCTCTGTCACCGGCAAAGCATATAGGGTAAGGTATTGATTGGGACCTTTTGTGGCCTTTCACAACACAGGATTCCTGGGCAAACTGCCTCAATTTTTCTGCTGCTGGGTGATAGCAATTATGAAACAAGTGTAATAAAGCAGAGCTATTACAATGATTCTCAGAATCAATTTTCTGCCATACCAAGTGCCTGGCTTGAAATTCTTCCTGACAGTCAGTGATGCTGTCAGTTGGAAGTCTTCACAGTACCTGATTAAAGGTTCAGTTAAAAAGCTAATTCATCATTTCCTTGCTTTTAATCATACCACACCCTGGTATGAACATACCAGGCTTTGCACAGCCAAGTGGGTTCCAGGATTGGCTTAGACCTGTGTTCAGACCCTCTGTGTTCTCTTTCAAGGTTTGTAATAAAAGCACAATTTACAGGTTTGCCAAGAGCCATATTACATGGTACAGTGCGTAGTTTTAGGAGATCATTATGCTGAACAACCATGGTTGAAAAGAAAGCCTCTTTTTGGCTATCAAGCCAAGACACAAGCCACAGGAAACTGGTGCCTAAGAAGCAGGAGCACTTAGTCATGGCTACAGGGATCCAAGCTGACTAATTTAAGGATAGCCTTCAGCTTTGTGTACACTACTTGGCTGTCACAGCATCATCAATGATATATCACAGCAGTGAAAATGGAATGGAAGCACCTGGAGTCCCAGACCTACCTGTAACTGGGAAGCAGTCCTTCCTCTTTGGGTTTGTGCCTTGTAAAGCCTTGGAAATATTATATATTATAATATTATATATTCCCAAGTTATTGGGGAATATTTCTGAGGCTACAAAAGCTTGGAGCGAGCATGAAGAACCATACTCTTTCTCAGTCTACAACTATCTATACATATTGGTGTGGAGCCACGCTTCACTACCCCAAAGCTGACTTATGATTTTGTGTGCTTGTTTGACAGTGTTTTGTCCTCTTCAGTGGTATTCTTTCTGCACTTCAACAGTAGTCAAACGATGCTGAACCATCATTCTATCTGCAGCCTGAGGCTGTACATCCCTCTAATGCATTAATAACATGAATTTAACAGGTACTTGCTGCTGTAGAGACCTTCTGCAACTGACAACAATTTCTTTTACAGATGCAGTTTAGACTAGTGTGAAAATCATGTTCTAATTCAGTCCTGAGAATAACAGTGCTGTAATAAGTACAATTAAAAAAAAAAAAAGGACAGGAAATATTCTGTTAGATTTGCAACATTAACCGTAATGGTTGATATCTATCTGTCTTATGTGATGCCAGTGGAACTGTGCCGTGTTAAGTGCTCAGGGTCATTAGGCAACCCAGGGGAGCTTTAATGGGAAATTTAATGGTTCTGATGCTGGAAATCCCTTTCTGTGTTGGTGGCTGTTCTTTGTCCCTTAGGTACTCTTATAAACAGAAAAGTTGCTGACAGCCTTGTTGTGATGTGTCAGGCTTTCAAATCGGTGCTGGTGGTAAACTCTAGAAAGGACAGAAAATGAGAGAGATCTAAGAGTTTATGTAGGGTATGAAGGATGGTATTAGTAATATAAAGATTACATTTCCTTCAGGCAGGAAGATTTTTCTAGGATGGATGCAGTATCCAAAGGATGGGAGTCTTTACTGATTTCGGCATTGTCTGGAGTAGAAAATGTTACCACTTTAACTATACTGCATATTTATTAATGGAAAAATAAGCAAACAGCATGCTATTATGACACCTATAAACATTTTTATTAAAAATCTTACTTAATGTTACACATTTACTAACAGAATCACTTTTCCGTGAAGGTTTTTCTTTACCTGCATAACTGTCAGTTTAAGAAAAAAGAACCATTCTGATTCAGGGGTGCCACTCATCATAGTCTCAAAATTCCTGGTATTTGTGAACAGCTAAAGTAATTGACCAGTGTAAACTGTTGTCCCTCTAGTACAGAGCTTGTCTTTGTTGGCTGGGTTTTTTTGGTTTGTTTTTTTTTTTTCAGGAGGAAAAAGCATTAGTATAAATTGTTGGTTGTTATTTCCTTTTTTTTTTTTTTTTTTTTAATCAACTGTTCATTTTAGCAACTCTAGTAAAATAGAACCGTATTCCTGTTAAGACATTATTAGTGTTGGCTTCAGTTTCTTCTTTTTTTCCTTTTTCATGAATTTGCAGTGCTATGCAGTGGTGATTGTATCAAATCTGGAATTCAGGAGAATGTCTCAGTTTTGTTTCTGTGCTTCTCCTGATCATCTGTTCATCTGCTGAGAAATGAGCTCTAGTTGTTGGAAGTGGAAGGAGCTAAGATCAGTGTATTCCATTGGTCCTTGTACCTTTGATAGTGTTGTCCTGCAACTGCTTTGAATTTTTCCCCCAAGGTCAGAATCATAAAGACTTTTTTTCTGCCTTCTGTGCTGAGCTATTCAATGTTGAGTTCCTTAGGAAACTCCTTGAAGTGAGGTATTAGCTGCAAGGCTGGAGGCCATAGTCTTGACATTCATGGCCCCATCTACTTGTTTACTGATATCCTGTTGAGAATACAGGGAAAAAGAAGTAGGGAAAAAGAGGTAAGGAACCAGTCAAGAAAGAATTCTGTTCAACTTTGAGTAAATGTGACATCTCTTGAGAGCAGCCTCCCTACCTTACTCTTTTTTTTTGCCAGGCAAGAATATGGTGGTGATGTGGTTGTATTGGGATAGGTGTAAGATCCAATACCTTCATGCTCTGTCTTCCTCTTGCTGTTACACAGTGATGCATGAAATGCCTCTTGACTGTCCCTGTTAGTGTTATGTAGGGCTAAGCATGTTAATACAGAGTCCCCTTCTGACTGTAATTTAAGCAAATTACTAGATTTAAATTTGCCATTATTTCAGCTGCTCAATCTTCAAGGCAGTAGCTGCATTTTGTTCTGATTTTGTATGGTAAATGATGTCCTCCTCTGGATGATAAATTCATACTTAGATATGTCCTAAGTATCTGAAACATACATTTATTCCTCTCTAGCTGATCTTAACAAAACAGTTAACAAGTGACCAAAGAATTCTCTTCTCAAAGTTAGTTGATCTTTCTGGATAAGCACCCTTAAAGCATTATAGACTCACAGGTCTGTGAAACAGCAGAGATTACTGCTGAGGTCATCTGTGCCTCCTCTCCCAAGCTCATGGTTATTTCAGGCTGAGCACAGCCCCTCCAGCCTTCTGCTTTCACTCCTCCCTCCAGGTCTGTCGGACCTGCAGTGATCACGGGTAATGTTGAGGGCACACCTGCCCACCTTTCCTTTTGTTTTCCTGCTGGCAGTGCTACTGCCACCCACATTTCATGTCCCACCTCCTTAGAGTAGCAGGGGGGATTGTCAGCATGGTGGGGAGGGATCAAGTGTGCATCAGCTCCTGGAGCTCCTGTCCTCCTGCACAGCTGCCACTGGTGGCCACTGTTGACACGGCACCAACTGCTTGACATAGGTGTGAAGAGCATTCCTCACAAGACAATGCCCACCCCAGGACCTCTTTGTGCCACCAGATGTTCTGTTTGATAAACGTTTGTTGGAGCAGCTAAGGGAATGTGATCTGTTTGTGGCTCCAGGCTGCAGTCTTGCTTATTATCCTTCAATGAAGTTTCCAGCAGTTTTCTGGACAGGGCAAACAGTAGACACAACTTCTTAAAGTGCTGAGTGGGATGAGTATTCAAGCGTGTAGTCCAAAATGGTCTTCTGAAATGTCCCATTGGATTCTTGGGGTGACTATTCCTTTATTCACCAAGCTAGACAAAGCTACACCTGTGTGCCTTTTGGCACATCTGTTAAAGCAACATATTCTGCCCTTCAATGCCATTCGTTAACAATTTCTCCTAGGATTTTAATTTGGCTTGCTGATACATCTGTGCAGGCAAAAACTTTCTGTTAAAAGAGACTGTTCAAAACATCTGTCATTACATGATGCTCATTTTACAGCTTACAAAAATTGAAGCTTTTTACTGCAACTTGTAAAGAAATACACTTTGTTGGTAGGCCAAACTTCTTCCTTGCCTCAGCTTCCCAAAACCCACATACTGCCCATCAGCTGAACATGGCTTATTTCTTACAAGGGCTTATTTCTTACATGGGCAATGAAATGGGGAAGACTTCTAACAATATAGGTCTGAGCAAGTCAGTTAGTTTGGGATCTATCCCAGCAGACAGAAACAGTAAATGAATCATGCATTCATTATCAGAAAACACTTTTTCAGTATCACTTTTACAGAGTTTCACCTTAATACTGACTGTGCACAATGGACTGAATTTGTCATCTCTGCAAAATTCTGCAAAGATAGCGTATGTGTTTTCATTGTAGGTTCTACTGCACCCAAGTATACTCTTGCTTTCTGTTTTGACAGTGATTAGAGCTGCTATCCTCATCCAGAATTGGTACCGCTTTACAATGGCCCGGCTAGAGATGAGGCGCCGCTATTCTTTGAGTATTTTCCAGTCAATTGAATATGCTGATGAGCAAGATCAACTACAGGTTTGTAATCTTCGGTTCCTCCTGTACAAGCAGTTATGTTATCCCCAGAGGACGGAAGTTGCACAAACAAAATGGATATGTGGTTATTCCTCCCTACAAAGCTGTGTCCTGTATAATAAAACCACTTCCCTGCCTCACACATGAACTAATTTAGTGGTGTGTGTACATATATATATATGTATATGTGTGTGTGTGTGCATACATATATAAAACTACATAAGCAGCAAGACACTGTTCTGCCTACACAACTGTATCTAGGTTAGAGGTTCCTGTACAAGAGCTCTGTTAGCCAGGGGTTGCAGGTCATGCCACTACAGGTGATCTTAACCATGTCTGTGAGGCAAGATACATGCACAGAGATATCAGTGTCTCAGCATGTCAGCCCAGGCTTCCTTTAGGGTCAATACAGGGAACTAGGAACTTGTAGGGCTTTATGTTCATTCTAGTGTCAGTGTCTAAAGTGAAATTGGTGCATTGCACCAGTATCTTTTTATTGACTACAAGGGAAGTCTAGGCAAATAGTCTGGATGGTGGGCAAGATGAATTATACCCAAAAATGTCTGCAGCATTGAAACAGCCCTGGAACTTTTTATGGATTCATATAGTGTCAATCTGCTAATTCATGGGAAAGAAGGAAAGGAGTAAGCCATTTTTGTAGTAGGACACAAGTTGTGGCATTATTGCAGGCTGATGCTATGGGAACATACAGTAGTGTTTTAGATCCCCTTAAACTGGAAATTGGTAGTCATTGAGTATGGAAAGTGAATGTTAATGCTTGTTGGATCCCCTAAACTGATCAGTGTGTGTTTGTTCTTTTCTTTTATGTACTCAGCTATCCAACTTTTTTACATTCATGCTGGATCACTGTACTCATCCTGATTCAGGTAAGGATAAAAGTCAAAGTAATACGGAGATTCTGTTTGGTAAACCTGATGTGAAGAAAGTTCATTTTCAATGTGATGTTTACAGCCTATGGCATATGCTGAAGCTGAGATTGGATTTCCCAAATACTGTAATAATAATTCTATCCTGTAAGCATGGATTCTGCTCAATATCTACTCAGTGAGTCAAGATGTAAGACAGAACCTGTTGTCCTTATAAGAATATTCAGAGGTGCTCAGGGTGCTTTCTTATATGTTACTGCCCTTAAACTGTTCTCATGGTAGTCTTACTGAAACAAATTTTCACAGCTTTTTGTGCCTGTTTTCTTAAACTGAGATGTGGTTAACCCAGAAAGACTGTGTCTGATTGGTTTAGGGCAGATGTAATCAAAGAGGTTGCCTTCAAAGAAGTTACTTTTTTTTTTTTCTTCCCTGAAGCAGTTCTGGACCACTTCTTAATTTAATTTGGTTTAGGTTTCGCTGCAAAACACGTATCGGTATGTGAATGATTAAAAATTAAATTAATGTAAACTGCTAATCTCTAGAAACCATCTCAAATAAGGCTCAAGTTATTCAAAGAATAATGTTGAATTTTTGAAACATTTTAGGAAGCTTGGACAAAACTTAGTTTTAAAGTCAAGCTGAACAGAAGGACAGACTGAAAGTGATTTCTAAGTCCAAAAAACAAACATGACTTCCCTGAACAAATAGAGAACAGATCTAATCCCAGAGGGGTTAAAAAGGAGTCTCTCCTCTTATTGAATTACAGAAGAATGTAATTTCTCTTTCATCTGGTCCAACCACAGGTTATTCCAATTAAAATATGCACAAGACACTTTGATAACAGGATAAAACCACCATCAAAACCATAAGTGGTTCAATGTTCTAATGACAACCATTAGAAATGGCAATTTTTGTCTCTTAAATACTTTAGAGTGCCTAATGGTCTCTGTGCTCTGCAGAAAAAGACATTATGTTTGAGCCTTGCTCGAAAGCCAAGGCAGATGATACAATAGTCCTTCCTTTGATTTTTCCATTACCACTGTAATTCTGCAAAAAAAAATCTGCTTTAGTCATTTAACTTCCTCAGGAGGAACCGGCAAACTTAAAGAAAATCAGACACTGCTCTCTTCATCTACATGCTGATAGTGCACCTCAGTTCAGCTTTTCCACCTGAGTGGGAAAGAAAATAGTAGTGCTAGGTCTGAAATTTTGAAAAATAGTGTTACTCTCTATTTTCATTATAATATTGAAAGAGAATTTTGCAGCTGCTCATTGTAGATATGATTTATCCACCTTTATTAACAGTGTCTATTGACAGAAGGAACAAAGGTGATGTGCTTCAGGTGCTAGGGCTCAGGACATGGCTGGTACAGAGCACATTGCTACATGCATGGGCTGTTTGTGGGCAGGTGGACATCCAGACCTGCCCTGTGCACAGGGAGAGATGGACGGTACTTTGGGCTGCTCCGCATCACCACTACATGGATGACCTGTTTCTTGAACAGCCTGATACATACTGTGAAGTGTATGGTTTATAGTAAAACTCCCCTTTGTCTTGGTTGCTTAAAACTTTCATGTTAGGACTGAAGTTGGTAAGACTTGGTAACTGCTCCAAAGCTTCTATTTTTGTCTTGGTTTGTTATTTCCCCCTTTCTAATACTCCATATTACAGATACCAGAACCTGAAACAAAACAGAAAGATTCCATCAGGTACATGTTTAATAGAGAGATGGCTGAGACTACCTATGCAAATGAGATGACTTAGAGTTTTTTTGAGAAATTGGATATCAAATTTGTGTGGTGTAGTTCATGGTTGGTTGTCCAACTACAGGCTGTGTGCATTCTTCACTTCAAGCTCTTGATTGCTTGCCCCTCTAAGTGACCTTTGCAGCACCCATGCTAGCCCCACTGATTTAAGCAAAATCAGTGATGAATAGAATGATTCTTTAGTAACTGCTTCCACTTCCGCTGAGTCATGGTCCTAAGATGTGAGCCACAGTGAGTGTAAGTATAACAAGCCTAGAAGCTTTGCATTGGTTTTGCTATTCCTGAACATTTCTAAAACCCCACAATTCTCTGGCTTTTGTTTCATCAGTGTGTGCTCACTTAAATTAGAGTGATAGAATATGATTCAAAAGGCCTCTCCAAGAAGATAGTATACAATACTCTTACCAGAGAGTACGTTGCCTGTTCTTCTCAGTATGTGGTGTGAAAGCTACATGAAGATTTTGTGATCTCTGTTTTTCCTTACATTATAAACCACTCAGTCTCCACTATTCATCTTGTCACTTTCCTCTTTTTAATTTGCTTTTTCAGAATATGCTTAACAAAAAAGCAGCTCATTAACACAGTAGTGCTTTTGATGTGATCATTTATCTGATGCACCCTGAAGCTTTTTTCATCCTCTCATCCTGCTTAAGATGTCAGTGCAGTTTAAGTTGTGATTGGGATATTATATAGCTGTGTGTCTTGTTCTTGTTCTGCTTCTGAAGGGTATTTTCCAAGGGTTTGTGGGAAGTAAGAATTAAAACCTTTTCCACCTTAGACTTTTCTCCCTCCCTCCTTGAAAAAATCTGCGTACCTACTCAGCCTTTCAGTGAAAAGATCTCTGGTCAGAGAAAGCTGGAAACTGCTTTTCCAGCAAAATGAAATCCATTTATTCTTTTGTGGGTGCATTGAGGGTGAGAAGGCTGCAAATATGTCGTGGCAAAATGGTGGGACTCGGAGTCCAAGGCACCCCTGTCCGTGCCTCTCAAGGTCCCCAGGGCAGGAGCCACACTTCCTGGAGCCCTCCTTCAAAAGGGAACCAAAAAAAGTGCTTTCTTTCCTGCAGTTTCACTCCCCATGATGCCTCCCTTACAGCCTTGACACCCTTCCATAGCTTTTTGCATGGAGTAATTCTTGTGGTGGGGAATAAGTCACAGCAGCTTGCAGCTTACATTGACAGGAATGAAGGAATAGGTGTTTGGAGCATTATAGAAATCTTCATCCTCTTAGTGGGCTCAAGGTCCATCTGGCTTTGACCTGATGTCTGGGCATCAGTATTTGGCAGATATAACTCTACTCCTCAGGAGTCAGAGGTGCTCTTGGGTACCCAGTGGTTAGTCCGAAGGCACACGGAGAGTGGCAGAACAGAGAGCTTATTTCAGAGCCGCAGAAGTATCTGATTCCCTGTTACCCCAATAGTGAGTACATCCTTGGCAGTGATGTCTTTGACTTGCCTTGGACAACTCCCATGGCGAGGTAGTCTTGTTAGGAGAACCAGATTCCTGGGCTTTCTGTGGCCAGACTGACTCCACATAGCTCTGGGCTTTCATGTTTAATATGGAATATGGCAGTTGTCTTCTAGGGTAGTTCTATGGGGTATGCTAACAGAGAAGGTTCAACTCACTGAGCTTGAGCTAGACTGCTGGTCTCAGAGTAGAAAGCAGGTCACTCTCCATGCTCTCTGTAGCCAGTGGAGAGAGGCAAATGCTACCAGAGGGTATTTCATTCTGCCTTAAGACCTGTGCCTGAACTAGGCGTGCAGAGAGTTTTTGTCCCTGTCTTTCAATATGGACAGAAATAGTCTTGACAGCTTCAACTAGAAGATGACTAAAATGAGAGGGGTGCCAAATCCTTCAGAATTAGTCCTGCATGGAGCTTGTGGTGAGCTGAGGTTCTCACCAGCCAGCATGCTAGTCCCCATACTGCACCAAGGCATTCGTTGCTGACTGCTCTGAGACAAGACAGTTACCCTTTGCAGGCAGGAGCCTTAAAATCCAGCTGAAAGGCTGCCTGAGAAGACATAAGCTCACTCTAAGGCTAATGACCAAAACTGGCTTTTGACAACTCACCCAGAAGTGGAAAATGGGGTGTACTTTGCAGAGATATGCAAAGGGAAGAAGATAAGAGTTTACCAGCCTGGATATATGACAAAAAGGAAGCAAGGCTGAAGGAAGGCAGGCTCATGTTCAGACGTAAAGGGAGGGGTAGCCTGCTGCATGCAGGAAGGGGAGGGCTGGAATAGAAGCAGGCATGGGCCAGTGTCTGGCCGGCTTGAAATGCTAAGACTGCTGACTCAAAGGAGTTGTGTCAGATGAGGAGAGCCTCTGGCCAGAACAGGCAAGCAATGAGGAATTTGGGTGGTCTATGGAACTGTCTTCATGGTCTGCAGCCACCCACTTCCTGACAGGTAGGGCACAGAGGGAGATGCCATCCAAAGACCTGCTGCCGGAGCTGGGATGTGACTTGGTGCAGATGTGCTTGGCTGATCAGTATGTGGGGACCTGCAGTTTCAGTCCATGGGTGATGTTCTGGCTTCCAGCCAGCCAAAGCTCTAACTGTGGCGGAAGACTGCAAACCAGACTGTACTTGGTGGAAATGGTGAACCCTGAGCACCTTGCTGTTACTTGATGCCTTAATCCATTTGCATGTCTGTACACTGAATGTGCTAATTAGCTCACGGCAGAAGGCTTTTTTTTTTTTTTTAATTTAGAGCTGATAAAAAGTATTTTTATCCATTTACTTCTTTAATATGGATTTTTTCCAGTTACAACTTGACTTGTACGAATCTCATAATTCATGAGGCCACATGCCGGTTTGGGCTGCTGCGAGCTTTGAGTCACAGACACGGGTATTCCTCCAGCAATAAATAATACATTTTTATTTCCAGTTGTATCTAATCAAGGGTACAGAAAACTTACCTGTAGCCCAGCAGAAAGTGTTTACCACAATCATCTCTCAAGAGCAACTCTGTAACAACAGCTGCCAGAACCCTGTCCTCTAGGGCGTGGTTCTGTCTTTCAGAATACACAATAAAGGCAACCTGCAAGAAGAAAACACTGAAACCTACTGTTCACTCAGTTAAATTTCAAGGGAATGTCAAGAAAATACTGGATTGAATCAATTAGCGAAGTTCCTGCTTTCTCTGTGCTACAGGAAAATTAGAAGCTATGCTCTATTTTAACTGCTATGTTTTTGTTTACTTTATTTCATCTAATGGTTTTATGGCAGCCAACCAAAATATGACATTGTCTCCTAGTTTATCAGGAAGGAGTGCTTTGCAATCCACTGTGAATAAATAGGATTTTGTTGATGATGTTTTAAATAATCACTGACCTTCTAGTATTTAGCCTAAAAAATTTGCACAGAAAATAAAAGCAATAAAAGTGAATCTTTAAAACCTGTATTAAAAGTGTAGTATTGAACTTTAAACGTATAATGATCAATGAATGATCAGCCATTGCTTTTGAATCTTCTTGCTTTGTGGGGGAAGGAAAAGAAAGTCTATTACAGTCTACATTTCTCATTACCTATGAGAGCACATTGCTCCACAGCTTCAGAGCAAAATGTTTTGCATCCTGACCACAGCTGCTGGCTGTTGGGACAGAGTTTTTGCCTGGTTTTCTTTGGTTGGTTGGTTGTTTTTTTCCTTGGTTTTTTTGGCTGGTTGGTTGATTTTAGTATTGCAAAATAGTCTGGGTAGACCTGGAGCTCTTCTACTATACAAGGCAGGAGTTACCCACTGTAATACTACAGCAAGTAAAGCATCAGTTATGTTCCACTGTTTCTGGTCATGCTGTTATGACCCTATGTGGAACTGATGGAATTTCTGCATTGTTGTCTTTCTTCTCTTTTGTTCCAGTTTCTCACATTTTCACAAGCCCTGGTGTTTCTCAGGTGGTGGATGAAGGCTTATGTTTAACAGAATTTGAAAAGAAGATTGACGTTCCAGACTCCTATTATGGACCACGACTCTCATTCCCTCTTACTGTTGAAGATGCCAATGCTCTTCTTCATGCTTTCAGGAATGAACAGGTAAGTTGCAACGTTTGATTTATATTTACTTGTTTTACATCTCTGTCAAGTTGTAGCTCCACAATCAGCTGAATCCAATGTGAGGCTAAACTGGTGTCCAAGGAGATACTTCACCCTTCCTTTCCATCCCATTACCCTTTCCTACCATCCCCATGTGATCATACAGGTACATGGTGAGCTGTCTTGGGGAACTGATCTGACTGGAAGCTAACACAACAAAATCAAAAGCAGTCAGTTCTCAGCCAGATCAGTTCCCAGGTTTGATTCACTATTTGTCTGCATGACCACCACAGGCAGCACTGGGAAGGGAGCAGAGACCTTCTCATCTAGCACTGAGATTACAGTGATAAAGAAATGGGAACCCATAGCAACTGCAAGGCAGGAGTTATCAGTGAGGGGAAGGTGTCATAACTTAGAAATTAGTTAACTTTTTCTGGGTTAAAAGTACTTTGTCCCCAACCCCATTCTTCCTAGAGGAATCGAGGTGTAAGGGTTAATCACCTCATTCCAGCGTGCAAGACTTCACCATAAGGGAGGTGTGAATATAAAGCTTTGCTAATGTAGCAGAACAGGGTGATAGCACAAATCCTCAGGAGCTTTTCTGTCTGTGGCTGCCAAGGCACTGAAAAGGCTGTTGCTGATGCACTATGTTCTTGAACAAGTCCCTATGCTGCCCTCTTACAAGATGAGGGTGGGGCAGAGAGTCATTACATGGTACAGCTTTGTTGGAACTTGTGGTCATTTGTGCTTACCAATATACTGTGTATAAGGGTCTATCTTGCTTTTTAGTTTACTAAATAATGGCGTTGGTGGTGGGGTTCTGCAATTTTCTGTGGAGACAGATGTTAAATGAAGCAAAATATAAAGCATGAGCCCATCCTGACTTCACCTTACTGTCAGCTCTCCTCTTACTATGATTGACATTTTATTAAGGAAATGATTATATGTAATTGGCATTATTTTGTTTGCTTTAAAACCATTTATCTTGAAAAGTCAATCTGTAGCTCATCTGTCTCCTCTACCAAACTTCCTTGGAGCTGGGTTTGAATTAAAAGCCTCAAAAATCACTGACTGAAAAAATTTCATAAAAAACATTAGCAGAGAGGACCAGAAGCCTACATGTTTTGTTGTCATAACATTTTCACGGTGAACAGGAAGATAACTCCTACCAAAGCAACTCTTGCTGGTGTTTCCCTCTATTATTTTTGATATTTGTTGAAGTATCATTTATGGCCTTAGGGTTTTTTTGGTTGGTTTGTGTTGTTTGGTTTTTTTTTTCACTCAGAGCTAGAACTACATCCTTTTTTTTCCCTCCCCTGTTACTTTTAACAGATGACCTTATGCAGTGATTCTGAGTGCTGTATAACTCAGTCTCACCCTTTCTGTAAACTGGGAGAGTAGAAACAGTGCACTCGAAATAAAATGGGAAAATATGTAAAGCAAGTTCATTAAGAGCTCTGTATCCATTCACTGGGAAGCAAGCACAAAGCTAGGAACACTCCTAATTCCCAGCACTAAACCATACAGCCTGTAATCATGTCTGAAGTCTGTAGTATAAATAATCCTGGCAATATGTGTCTGACATTAATAAAGCAGACAGATGTAATGCTACTTTTAATAAATCTTCCTTTTCTCCCTGCATTTCCTTCTCACAGCTGCTTCATGCTCGCTATGTACTGCAGCTACTTTGTGAAACTAGGAGGGTTCTCAAGGAGATGCCAAATATCACCCATCTTTCAACTTCCTACTCTAAGGAGATAACTGTCTGTGGTAAGGTGCCAGAGAAAGTAATAGCTTTGGGCTACGTGGTTGATATTCTAAGTGGTTTTGGAATGATGCAGACACTTCCAAATGTTGCCATTACAAGAAAGTTCTTTATTTTCCTTTTTTTTTTTTTTCCCTTTCCCCACAAATGTATGAATTGGAACAAACAAAACCAAATAAGGTTTCTGAGTCACACTAAGTATATTTTAAGAAAGTCCCTCATGTCCTCTTTCCTTTCCTCATTAAACATTTCTCAATGAGTCAGTATTAAATCAGCTAACACTGCAGTGTAGCTTAAATATTCCTGCACTTCCATCTCTAAAATGCTACAGAGTATTTTAATCGCTGGCTGCAAGTCTCACTGCCTTCTCCTCTTACTGAGAAAAAGACTCTACCATCATAATTTACTAAGTAATGAATTTAATGAGGGCTTAATAGGGATGACAAACAAGACCTTTCATTGACAGCATGACTATCTAGAATAAATTGAGATTATAATAAACCCTCATTTCTGAAGGGACCCGAGAGGGTGGATCAGTCTTTATACAACCAACAAATTAGTCTCACAGAATGATGTGATGTGTCACAAGGTAAAGAACTAAGAGCTCACTGCCTGTCTATTTCGTTATGCTTTTGTAAATTATAGATAAAGGGATGCACTATCCTGACTTGCCACGGAATGCAGTAGCTGCAAACCTGAACGGCAATGGTGACATTTACTCTTGACAGCTAGCAGTGTGTGCTCTCTGTAACAGTAAAGTGGTGTAAGGAAGGGTGCTATGACACACGCAGAACAAATGATGGGTTTTAAGATGTGGTTATACGCTTACTTCGATTGTCAGGAAAGGGTTTGTTGAACTGAGGCTTTGTATGAAAAATAATTTGTTAACCAAACCAACAAAATCTCTCTCCAAATCAAGGAAACACAGATTCATGCTTGTTCGCTACACCGCGTGTTCTTGCTAAGCAAAACGTAGCTCTTCATGTTTGTATTGCATTTGCACCATGTAAGCAGCATCTAAAGGGATCCCTTTCCTGCCATTGAAACTAACAGCTTTTTGTAACCAGGAAGATCCTCTGCCAAAAATGAAAGACCAATTTTTAGACAAAATTGGTTCAAAAAGCTGATTTCCTTAAAATAAGGTACCCCACTCCCCATTTTCTTTTATTTTCAAATTAATAATGCTGATTAAATATGCACCTAAAAGTTTTGCATCTGCATACATGATGGAAATCTGTCATAGCTTGAATGATTCCTGAGAGTGACTTCAGAAGGCTCATAATTGATAAAAAGTTGCACAGAAAACACACAGGGTAGAAACGTAACTTTTCTTTTCCTACTTAATAGTGATGAAAGCATATTATCACCAGATAGGTTTTGAAGCTGTTCTGTGGCTTTGTGGTGGTGAGTCACAGATGTGAGAAGGTTGGTTCTGTAAGCATGAAATTCAGTCCTATGCAGAGGGGAGCTGTGATGCAGTGATCCTTTGTGTTGGGTGAAACCTCCCTGCCTGTGCCAAAATAAATCTCTCAGAAAGGGCCAAATCTGTCCATTCCTGAGGCACTGAGGCATACAAGCATGGCCAGTTCTTGACACTCCCCACCAAATCCTGCCTGGAGTAATGAAAACCTGGCCTTTATGCAACCAATTGTGTTCTCTTTTAATATTTCATTGCCACATTTTACAAGCAGCTTCAGCATGTACCTTAAAATGTAGCTAATCCTAGTACAAGGCAAATTGCTAAGGAAAAAATGTGGCAAAACTTGTTAGGACTAAGTAATTCTAGTATTATAATTCCTTTTTTTTCCTTTGTGAGAAAATATTTAGAAAAAAACCAGAAAAATCATGGTTTTGTTTCCTGTAGGAGATTTGCATGGAAATCTGGATGATCTTTTGCTGATATTCTATAAGGTAAGTAGGTAGTCTGTGCTGTAGCATTTTCACTTTACGACTTGCTGTTATGAACATGTATTTATGGCTGATAGATTTATCACTGTTAGAACTGTACATGTGGTGTGCACGTACCTCATACCCAAATACTGGAACAATTTGAATGACGTTTTTGTCATAGCTTTTCCTTCTCCATGTCCTTAGGAAGAGATCTTTCTCTTCCTAAATGTTGGAGAATGAACCAAAGCTTAAGAGGGTTCCTTGCAATGTCTCTAAAGTCCTGACACTGTTTTATATTCCATATTGACTAAAGTCTTCTAAAATCAGTATCCAACTTAGTTCCTGATGTAACAGTACACCGTGGATAATTTTGGCCCTCCAGAAAAAATGTAGAGGCTTTCATTTAGGCCCTCCACTGATACCTGCAAGGCAGTTTTTATTATTAGTTGTCTACAGGAAACAAAAAAGAATGCTATCTGTTTAAAAGCTTTTTAAGTCTTGGAAGCAATTGTATAGTCTGCACAAAAAGGAAATAAATACCTTGGGCACCCTTTACATTTGCTTTAAGAGCTGATCACTTTTAATGTTAAAAAAAGCATAGCTCCATTTTACAGATGTGAAAAAAAATTAAGCTGCAGGCTATCTTTTCCACAATTGTATATTTAACTGAAGATGCAGGACATTTCCTGTATTTAGTTTCACATTTATCTTTAGCATGAATCACCACCTTTCATGTAGCAGATACTCTCTTTGATTTGAGCTTTCCAGGGGCAAGGGTTTCTGTCTGATCCTTACACATTCATCTGCACTGAATGGAAACTGAAGTGAGCTAAACCAGGTGTTCAGATGATGTCATTCCTCTCCTGGTTCCAACTTCATTACACTTGATCTGACACTTGTTGAAGGAAAACTTGCTTGTTTTGCCTGAGTGCATACCTGAAGCCTGTTGAAATATAATCAGAAATTTTGACCAAGTTCTGCTTTTCTTACTAATCAATAAATTATGTTTAGCTGGTCCTTGGTTTGCAGTCTTTTAGCTGCTACTTTAATTCGACAGTCTTCATTTTTGAAAGTGGAATAAGAGTATGATACAGATTGGTTTCATACAGAGGACGTGGAATGGGAAAAACTATTTTGAAGATAGATGTTCATATAGTTACATTTACAGCTTCAATCAATTTGAATTTTACTTTTTTTCTTGGAGGAAACAGAAGTTGATTCTCTAATGGATGTTACAAAGAGAAGGAAACTCTAAGCAAGGACTAAATCCTGACATCAGTAAATTCAGAGCCAAAACTCCCACTTGACTTCAGGGACTAGAGTTTACCCCAGTGGGTATTTGTTCAGCTTCTGGGAGAGTCCCTCCACCAAAATGAGTGAAATGGACAAATATTTTGTCATTTCAAAGTGATTCAGAAAATAGAGAGCAAATGATACAGCTGCTGAGTCATTGAGAAGCAAGTTAAATGACATGGTCTTTTTTGTCCCTTCTAAGCAGTTTACATAGCCAAGCAGCAAACCCAGTCAGCCTCTGGGATGCTTTTTTCCTGCTTCCCTAATTCTCTTTCATTTGAAAGGGAACTCTTCCTCTGAGTTGGTATGAACCACTGATAACCCTAAATAAGAGCGTGTAAGCCATGAGGAGTGTAGTGATCTCAGGTCTGCGCAGAGCTGTGCAGAACTGAAGTGGCTGCTGAAGTATTTTGGAGGCCTGCATGCAGACCTGGAGCCCTGAGCGTGAGACTTTGTCCAGGGAATTTTTATCACAGCACTTTTTCAAACTGCCAACAGCAAACACAGAAGCTAGCAAGCTACAGCTTATTGATAGAATGCTGGTTGTAATAGTGGGTATAATTCTTAAACCTGGTTTGAGTGAGGCTAAGATAATTACTTTTTTTCTCAATAACCAGTTTGTAATGTTTGTTCAGTCCCTGCATTAATCTCCATTAAATGACAGCATTTCCTGAAATTCCTTGAAACCTTTGAATTTTAAATTATGTATTATTAAGTTAGATTGTTAAATGGATGCTATGGATAGAAATAGCCTGAAGCTGTAGAAAATGCAAACGATGAATGGAAGTTAATTAATCACTAACCCAGCAGATACAGTAACAATGCCCAGCAGCAAGTTGCTAATCATTAGAGGGCCTTGTTCACCTCTGACATGCCAGAGGCTGTAACAGCCTTCAGTTTCTTATTCTTGGTCAAAAAGACAAAAAAGCAGATAAAAACTTCACTTGAGTGTAGAAGAAAACTAAAATGTCACATTGAAGTTGGAGGTTCAAAACAAACTCTCATTTAAAACTTAAGAGTTATGAGTAAGCTTTTCCAAAGAAAGAATGATAGAGTTTGGAGAGTGCTTCCATAGATCTGTCTTTCTATGAGAAGTGCATTACAGAGTGGCTGTGTGCATACTGACAATCTGCTGGTGATTCACATTCATATTAATTCATCTTTCCACAGTGTTCCACTCCTGAAATCCATCCTTACTTTTTTAAAACCACTACAACTAACTGCATGAGCAGAGTCTCATAAATTGCCACTCTTACGAGCACAGAGCAACCACAGGCCTTTTCTCAGTTAACTTGGAGAGGCTATGGCAAAAACCAAGCAAGCCATATTTGCATCAGTTAGGATTGTGCTGCTGTGGGAGGTGAGAGACCAGGACTTGCTACTGCATCCTGACGTAACAGCATAGGACACTGACGGGGAGAAAAAGAGATAGTTCCTAATGGTTTCAGATTAAAGGTTCTTTTGAGACCCTGGCCAAATCCTGCATCCTGCAATAAACCTGCTGAGGCAGTATACCAGGGAATGACATAGGAACATAGGAAATGCTGGATACTGACGCAGTAGCTATATTCAGGGTGTGGGATGTCTTGCAGTGCTGCCAAACGTGTTAAGAGTGGCTTCCACAGTTGCAATGTGATTTTATAGATGCTCTATTGATAATTCTCGTGCATGACAATTGTGGAAACAGAGGTTTCCTTTCTCTAATGAGTCCAAATTGAAATAATATTTCTGATACTCCTGATTGGAAATGAAGCTACACAAAGTTGCTGCTATACTTTCTGTAAGCAGATGGCATCCATTGATGTGTTGATAACAAATGTAATGAAACATGTCGTCAGTCCACAACACTTTTAATAATCACCATTCATAGTAAAGCATTGCTCTGTATCTTCAGGAAAAAAAAACCAAAAAGAAATACCTGTATGTACAGTCTCTCAGGTTTGTAAGCATTCAAGTCTATCTTTCCCTGAGAGGAGGCAGAGTGCAATATGAATAAAATTTAAGTGGTGCTTTCAAGATTAAAGCAACTGGAATCAAGTTCTTCAGAGTTCTGTATTAAGATTTTATGTCCTCTGAAGTACAGTCTTTCTAAGGAGCTCTGGAAACATACACTGCAAACAATGTAAGTATATGAAATCCATTTTGTTACTGTGTAAATAAACATTAGGACCTTCAGACTTGTGTCAGAAGATAATTTTACATTACTTTCTTGTCTTCCATTCAAAATGAATAACTGCCTTCTATTTGCAAGTGTGTAACTTCCTGGAAGCAGTTGCATTAACAGAAAAGTGTATTTTATTAAAAGAATAATGTTCCTTTTGGTCTCTTTCAGTTTATTTTAATAGGTAGAGGAAAGATTTAGAGATGGAATTATAAGAAAAGCTAGTGAGGCCATCTCTTCTCTGATGGCTTATAGACGTCTGATACAGAGGAGTTTGTTCTAAGCAGTGGGAATAAAGAAATGCTGCACTTTAAAACAATGTATTTTGCAGGGCTTTGGCAGATTTTCTAGCAATGTGATCTCATTTAAATGCTATTTCCTTTATTATAATAGCATTTTAGCATCTCTACATGTCCTTGTTTGTGTTTCTTTCTGCAGAATGGTCTGCCTTCAGAACAAAACCGCTATGTCTTTAATGGTGATTTTGTTGACAGAGGGAAAAATTCTATAGAAATACTTATAATCCTGTTTGCATTTCTTCTTATCTACCCCAATGATTTACACCTGAATAGAGGAAACCATGAAGACTACATCATGAACCTGAGGTAAATTTTTATTTTTTTTTGGGGGGGGGAAGGGAAGGAGGAAGAAATATCTGGCTTTTCACTAGAAACATTGGAAGTTTTGAATGCTACCTCAGCCACTGTGATGCTCTAAAACAAAAATAATGTTTTATTAGGTATTCAGGTGTAGCTTTGCATCTTGAAGATGTGTGAAGGAGGCAAAGAACATCCTCATTACACACAGACAATTGAACAGGAATCGTGTCTTATTTCTGACCTGATCACAATCCTTTGAAGTCAATGGTCTTAGCACAGCTTCCTGAGTATCAAATTTTGGGAAGGGAAACGGATGGAAGGGTGATATTTTAGTTAAAGCATTGGCTTTTTTCTACAGCATAGCAAAAGACATAATAATATGTGATCTAACAGAAGCAGTAAACCAGGAGGTGATATTTCACTTAACTTTAGGCTAAGATGTCACTTCCCAAACACAAGGGGCAGGTAAGTATCTTAGCTTCTACACAGTGGCAGTCCATTGAGAGGTGGCAGTCTGCCCCATTGCAGGAACAGCTGAGACCCTGTTTTCTAATACAGACATTTGTACTCAGCTCACAGATGTGAGAAGAATTTTGTAGTCCTATTCCCTAAAATCTAAGCCACCCCAGTAAGTCTTTGGGTGACTGTCTGGTGGGTAACCTGTCGTTTGATGCATGCACACAGAATATATTGCTGTTTTAACTAGCCATAAGCCTGGGTTAGAGACCTGTGTTCAAATCCCATTCATGATCCACATAAGAATCATTTTTACATAATACTTCCCTTTTCAGGGAATGAAAAGAGAAGGCTCCAGGGAGACCGTATTGTGGCCTTCCAGTATCTGAAGGAGGCTACAAGAAAGCTGGGGAGGGACTTTTTAGGCTGTCGGACAGTGATAGGACTAGAGGGAATGGATTAAAACTAGAGATAGGTCGATTCAGGTTAGACATTAGGAAGAATTTCTTAACCGTAAGGGTGGTGAGACACTGGAACAGGTTGCCCAGGGAGGTGGTGGAAGCCCCGTCCTTGGAAGTTTCTAAGACCAGGCTGGATGGGGCTCTGAGCAACCTGCTCTAGTGGGAGGTCCCTGCCCATGGCAGGGGCATTGGAACTAGATGATCTTTAAGGTCCTTTCCAACCCTGAGAATTCTAAAATATTGGGAGAAATCTTCTCACACTGCAAAACACAGAAATTTAAATTTATAAGACAAGATTAATTGTGGTAAAGGTTATTCCAAGAAGCACAGTGAAGACAAGCAAAGAAATATCATGAAAAAGCTATGGTACCAGTTTCCCATGTTGTGTCAAGGATAAAAAAATGTGCAAAGAGTGTTACTGAAGTAACACAGAGTAACAAGGATCTGTGATGAGAATAAGTAAATGATACTGTAGAAATTGTTTAAAATACCATCTTTCCTTTCTTGTATAGCATTTCCCAAAGGAAATATCAAGATCTGTATGATGCTTAATAGCTACATAGTTTCGTAAATATAAATGTATCTATTGCATGATGTTCTTGACTAAAAATTAAGAGGGTGTGTCTCAACCTATTGAAGAATGTAAAAGGGAAAAGGTAGCACGAATAAAAGAAATCAAAGCAGGAATATTGTTGCTACCAGTTGAGTGGTGTCAGAATATTAACAAAGAATATGAACTTCACTTAAATTACATAGTTGGGTTTTTTGTCTCTCGATGATTTAAACTGAAAGTGCCCAACACTTTCTACTTATGACAACATTTACGGTCAGCAATTCTTTCAGTCATTAAAGCAGTAAGTAGGTTATTATTTCTTACCTAACACTGTATCTCAGTCAGAGAAATCATAAGTACTGAGCTACTGGTAGTGGTTTTTTTCTTCAGCATTAAATTAATATACTTATCCATCATAAATAAGATCTCAACAAGATAATAATCATTGCCTGCATGGTCAGTGGCACTCAAAGTCCTGATTCCCTGACGTATGAACTGTTTGCTCATTTGCAAAATCTGAAGCCAGAACTTAGTGTTTCATATTTAATGATACCTAGCAGACTGTAAGAAAATAAATCTGTACTTTATTTATTCTGTAGGTAGATATTGCAATACGAGTTTCTTCCTACAAGAATGTAGATTACACAAGTTATTGGGAAAGTATTGATTAAAAACTTTTGATGTGTACAGAAAGCTGCTGTATTGATCATGAACACCCTTATGATACTGAATACATGAAAACTTCTTTCTTTGAAGGGCTCACTATTAAAAAGACATCAAGCCCTGAAACCTCCAAACCATCAGTTACAAAAATGCAAAGATAAAATCTGACAAGTATTTCCCATTAATCCTGAGATGTTACTCACATTCCAGTAATAGTAGCTAGGCACTGATAGCTTCTAGTATCTCTGCCTAATCTTAATCCCTTTTTGAGTACACACTTAACATGTCCTGATTGCATTGGACCATGGTAGTACAAGCAGCATGTAGTCACACTGTTCCAAAAGAGGAAGTAAATTCTAAGTCTACTATTGCCTCTGTAAGGCTCTGTTGATGTGTTAGAGAGGCAGCAGGGCAACAGTGCTTCAGTGAACACCAACCCAAGAGAGAGACTGCTGGAAATGGTTTGAGTTTCTTCTCTTTATGATTGCTGCTTTGGATGGGTTTTTTTTTTTGTTTTTGGTTTTGCTTTTTTTTTTTTTTTGTAAAAGAGTGAAAAGTAGTTTTCAACTGTTTAATATTTCTCTCTATGATTTCTTTACAGTTGAAAGTACTGATAAGGAAAGAAAAGATTGAAGAGAACTGCGTGGATGGTAGCTGTAGTTATAATGTAGGCTTAAAGAATTCCACTATTTTTGTAAAATAAGTAAATTGAAAAACACAGCATCTTACTGTGCAAACAGTTGTCTGTGAGATTTGTCTCTAGAGGGCAGTACTCTTCTTATGGAAGTGATTCATTCGACAAATGTGAAAGAATTTTCAGCCAAAGAATTTCATATTTTCAGAGCATAACTAAAACTTTTATATTATACAGGTTTTGGGAAATATATTGCAATTCAAGTAACATTCACTTGCTTAAATATGAATAAACATTCATATAGCTTAAATATGAGCTGAACAATCCAAGTTTCAATGAAGACAGCAGAAAAACTTTGTAGTGGTTCTAGCTGGAGGACTATCAAGCCAAAAAGAACTAAACTCAGTAAATAAAGCCATTAATATTACTAGGGTATTTTCAGCAAGTATGAGATACACAAGTAACAAATGACAATTTTGATAAATACCACTTGAAAACCTTTTTTATACCTCAAATTAATATCCTTCAATAAAAGCCTTTTCTTTGGAAAGTTACAGATGGGAAAATAAATTGGCAATATTCACAATCACTTACCTGCATTATCATTAATGCTACTTTCCAATGTATACTTCATTTAAATGACAAACAATCCATTGACAAGCAAAATTACATTTTAGAATTCAAACTGTTAAGAGCTTTGATTTACCAAAAGCAAGTAATTAAGAAACTTTTTACTGGAAATATAATTTAAGATAATTTAAATCTCTATGATTTATTCATTTAAAAATGATTTGTTGAAAAAAATTACTGTTATGGATTCCTAACTTTCTAATTAAAAAATATGTAGTTTCTGCTGTGTTAGGGATTTCAACACTTTAGTGCATTATATATTTCAATTTTTGGTTGGTGTCTGACAAAGATAAGTTTAAGTATATGTTAATTAAGCTGTC
>WUAM01000310.1:1575743-1590664 GCA_024336885.1 Actenoides hombroni
TAGGTCGATTCAGGTTAGACATTAGGAAGAATTTCTTCACCATGAGGGTGGTGAGACACTGGAACAGGTTACCCAGAGAGGTGGTAGAAGCCCCATCCTTGGAAGTTTTAAGACCAGGCTGGATGGGGCTCTGAGCAACCTGCTGTAGTGGGAGGTGTCCCTGCCCATGGCAGGGGGATTGGAACTGGATGATCTTTAAGGTTCCTTCCAACCCTGACCAAAAAAAATAAGAAAAGAAAAAACAAAATGAAAACAAGAAAACCCAAACAAAAACCACAACAAACCAACAAAAAACAATAAAAAACAAACAAACAAACAAAAACACCAATAAAAAAAAAAACAAACAAAAACACCAAAACCCACAAAACCAACAAAACCCAAACAAAGCAGCCACAACACAAACCAAGATCATTTACTTTGTGTACAAGGTAGAAAAATTCCCATCCAAAATAGTGCAAAATATTAACCAAGTCTGTGATGGTATGGATTGCAAAGATGTATTCCTGTGCATGGCTCTTTGCTGGTCATTTTGATCAGCAGTGCTGCACACCAGTAAATTTAAAAGCTGAGAGTGAGGGTGTTGTGAAAATGTCCCGGGCACCAAGGATGTCTTGGTGTTAAAAGAATGAGATATCCAAAATCCTTGTACCTTGTGGGGGAAAAGACAGGATAGACTTTTGCACCAGTGCAGGTTAGGGGCTGACCTGCTGGAAAGCAGCTCCACAGAGTAGGACCTGGGAGTCCTGGTGGACAAGATAACCATGGGCCAGCAGTGGTCTCCTGGGATGCATTAAGAAGAGCGTGACCATCAGGTCAAGGGAGGTTCTCCTTCCCCTCTACTCTGCCCTAGTGAGGCCACCTCTGGCGTACTGAGTCCAGTTCTGGGCTCTCCAGTTCAAGAGAGACAGGGAACTACTGGAGAGAGTCCATTGGAGGGCTACAAAGATGACCTGGGGACTGGAGCATCTCTCTTATGAGGAAAGGCTGAGAGACCTGGGGCTGTTTAGTCTGGAGAAGACTGAGAGGGGATCTTCTCAATGCTTCCAAGTATCTAATGAGTGGGTATCAAGAGGATGGGGCCAGTCTCTTTTCAGTGGTGCCCAGTGATAGGACAAGGGTCAATGGTCACAAACTAAAACACAGGACGTTCCACCTGAACATAAGGAAAATCTTCTTTACTGTGAGGGTGATGGAGCACTGGAATGAGCTGCCCAGGGAGGTTGTGGAGTCTCCTTCTCTGTACTCTAAAAACCTGCCTGGACACATTCCTCTGCAACCTGAGCTAGGCAAACCTGCTTTGGCAGCAGGGTTTGACTAGGCGATCTCCAGAGGTCCCTTCCAACCCCCACCATTCTGTGATTCTGTGATTTAGGACAAAAACTCTTGTGGAGGTTTTGTGGGAATTTTTGGCCATCATCAATTTGGGTCCTTTGAAATCTATCACTGGTATCTAAAAGGTAAAACTAAGCTATTTCATTTACATGGGAAAAAGGCCACTTAATAATTACTGGTCTAGATTCTGTTCCTGATCTCTTGTATGTACAATAAATTAGTTTAACTCAATTAATGAGACAGAGCTGAAGAAAGCACTGAAGTGAGACAGAATGGCAGGGCTAGAAAACAGAAGAGGTCCTGGCAAACACTGTAACAAAGAAAATCATGCAGAAGGAGCATACTGAAAACCAGTTAATGTTGCTGTCCTATTTTTAGATATGGCTTCACAAAAGAAGTTGCGAAGAAGTACAAGGTAAGTTTCCTTCTCCTTCCCCTATATTGTCTTTGTAGTCTTGCACATGTAAAATGAAACCCATGTAAACAAGAAAACTTCCAACTAGTTTGTTTAGGTGTAGTACAGGATGACTGCAGTAATGTAGTTGAAATGAGTTTGGATTATCAGTGGAATAAACCTGCCTGGATGCAATCCTGTGTAATGTGCTCTAGGCAAACCTGCTTTGGTGGTGGAGGTTGGACTGGATGATCTCTAGAGGTCCCTTCCAACTCCAACTGTGAACTGACAAAACTTTAAGTGTTAGCCTTGTATGCTTAGAGATCTACGGGATGAGTAACAAACACTGAAGAACAGTCCACTGAAGAAAACAAAAAGAGGTGAACGTGAAAAAAAAAAAGCAATCCTACAGAGACAATCCAATGGCCCTAAAGTAAACGTCAGAACACGTTTGTCAGTGTTGCAGTTTGGGGTGTCTCCTGAATGGAACTGTTCATACAGACTGGCAGATACTTCAACAAATCTTGAATTTTGAATCAACGTAATCTGCCAGAAATAGGATCTCATATAAGAGTGTGTTTTATAGGACCATGGGAAACAGATTTTGTGTCTTCTGCGAGAAGTCTTTAGCTGGCTTCCCCTCGCCACTATAATTGATAGCAAAGTTCTCATCCTACACGGAGGGATTTCAGACACCACAGATTTGGATTTCCTGAATGCACTTGAGAGAAGTAAGGTAAGAGATCATATTCATGTGGGGGGAATTGTTTTTTTGTTTGATTGGTTTTTTTGAATTTAGCAGTACAAATGCTAAGATCAAGTTGTTTCCATTAGGACAGGAAATGGCTGCTGTATCAGGTGTGAATGGGAAAAGAGTCTTGTTTTTCTTCACAAACAGCATTTAGGAAGGAAGGTTGGGAGGTGTTGGGAGCCGATTGTTCGGCTGCTGTAAAATAGCGTGTCTTTTGACTTTAAAATAGCTAAAAACACTTTAGATACCTCCTTCCTGCAGTGATGACGCATTAGCCAAAAAGTACGTAATTCTCAGACATTTCTAAATATTTTAGAAATCAATCTATCCACATTTTTCTAGCACTGCCTTTTGCCCTGGGGCTGTGCTTCTGCCATCTGTTGTGTGGGAGAAGTTCTCCACCTGTGAGGTGCTCCTTTGGCAGCAGCTTAGCTTTGCACATGTGGGAGAGGCCTTTCGAGCAGGATCAACCTTCAAGACTTGGCTCCAAGAAAACAGAAACTACCACTTTTCAGGGATTTAGAGGACAGAAATGTTCTTTTTTTTTTTTTTCTTTTTTTTTCCCTGAAATGGTGAGCAAACACCAGCTCTTTCAAATCAGTGGAAAATGGTGTGAGACTTGGTCTCAGTTTGGACAACTAAATCAAGATGTCTGCTTGTGATCAGGCTGCTTATGCTCCTCATAATCAGTGGAGATCCAGAAGATCTGGTGGAGATCCAAGTCCTATCATTGCTCAGGCATGGGTCTCCAGTGCTGTTCATGGAAGCACCGTGTAGCCTAGGGCATGTCCCCTCTGGCCTCTGCCTGCCTCTGGAGAAAAGTCTTTTTTTTTTTGCAGGCCTCTTCCACTGGTCTCATTCAGGTCTGTGATCCGAGTTCTGCCCATGCTTTCATCAAGGCTGGGCTCAGTGTGTAACTGATGAGATGTCTGTGAAAAGTAGAATTAACAGGCCAAAGTTGCTGCCACAGGAGAGCATTGAGACGTGTGGGCCACAATTCAGGGTGATACTACTCAAGGCCAACTAGTGTATTTTAATTGGTACAACTGGCAACTGACAGGTCTCAAATACTAGTCAGTGCATTGGGGAATAGCCAGTGTTTTGCATCAGTCCTTTTCTTTGTTAAAGAGTAGAATTTGGGGGGGGGGGATTTCTTGGGCATTTTGTTCAGAAATTAACTATTATGAGAAAATTTCAAATGAGAAGATACTTCCCAGAGCAGTCTATATTAACGGGCGTTGATGGAGCCATAGCACACAGCTCCAAAAAAGCAAATGCCCACACATATTGGAGGAGGTTAACAATAAAAAACCTGCTGTAATACTTCATCTATTTCATTGTGACACTCCCGATAGTCCATTTCTTTTCTCCAAATTGATCTAGCAACATGCTACTGTATCAGAACACTACTGAATGCAGTTTCATTTTCAGTACATGTATATTTTCAGTTTCCATTGAAGCTGGACACCTAAGTGTCATCCCTGAGGCCAGACCGTCCTTGAGGTATAGTGAGACCTTAGGATTAATCATGGGATGGAATGAGTGTGTGTGCATCTGGGTAAGAATGTGAGAGCAGCTCTGCAGAGGCTGATCACTGATAGATACAAGGCAAAATTTCTGCAAGTGCCTAACACCTGCAGCTTCCACCAAACCTGTGAGTTCAAGACATTATGAGAGTTCAATAGCGAGTCCAGGAAACAGGAACCGATAGGCCTTTTATCTGACATCTCTGTATCATCTCTATGTTCTCTTTCAATTTACTTGTTTGGGTTTTTTCAGTTGAAATCTTTGATGAGGCCACCAAAGTCAGTGCGAGACCAACAGGACCAAGTGAAGCAGAGAATTCCCACAACCAAACCCAGTAAGCACCTTGCCAAGCAGAACATTGCTGGGAAAACACAACACATCTCTTCATCGGGCTCCTCTGCACCTTCAGGCTCAAAATTGCCTCCAGACCCTGCCTTGAAGGAATGGAAACAAGTAGGTGAAAACAAAGACAGACTGATACAAAGTCCCTCCTGCACAAAACCAGCAGGTGCTCTGTTCAGGCAGCGTGTTTGAACCTGAGGGAACTGTCTCTTAATAAGAAACCCATCGTTCTTGGGAGTATACTAGTATACTATTAGTTATTTGGATGCTTTTCGTAGACCTGATATTAAAGGCTTGTGATTTTTACACCTCACGATTTCCCCCGTGTTCCCTTAGCTGTTAGGAAGCCGCTCAGCACGCAGTGGGTTTGCGCGCCCTCCCCTGGTTGGATCTGCTGGTACAGAACGGGGCTGTCCGTTTAAATAGGTCAGACTTTGCAATTCTTGGTAAGAACCTTTTCCTGGCTGTGGTTTTGGCAGCTGAATACTTACACTGTCCGAAAAAAAACAAAGAAAGCCAACTCCTTAGCCCTACAGGCAGATTACTCAAGTATGGGAAGTTTTTGTCCTCTGGCTGTTCATTTCTTCTTGAATATTAGAGGCAACATGGAGCTCTTGTCCTATTGTACTTTTATCAAATTGTGACAATTTGAAAAGCTTGATTTGCATAGCAATCTAGAAGCTCCAAATTGAGTTTTATGTAAGCTTATTTTTCTGAGCTTCCCTTCAGACAAGTGCTTAAGGGGCAGTTTCTTTTCCTTCTTGAAAAGTAAATCTCTCTGGAAATGTGATTTCCCAAGATACCTACCTGACCTACAAACTAACATAATGGGCACAAGGGAATCCCCCCATCCCCCTACCCAGATCTGACACTTCCCCCAGCTAACCAAGCACCCACAGAACCACACTCACCAACACGCAGTGGACTGTGTTGGTGTCCAGTGAGGTTTAAACAAACACTTTTTGCCTAATGTTTGGTACTGACTAGAATTACTAGGCTAGGTGACTTTAAATCATGGTAAGTCGTCCTTATGTCTGAATCCTGCTAAAACACTAATATGTAGGATCTTGTTTTGAAACACGAGCTAACAGAAGACAATAAAGCCAAAGGCTTTGTCATGTTTAGAGCGGACGCTCCCAAGCTTAGTTTAGGTAAAACCACTGACCCATGTGGTTAGCAGGTCTGTGCTGGGAAATAGAAAATGCCCCTCACATCTACATGCAGGTTTTGTTCTCTTTGAAATAGCCCAGGTCCTAGTCCTTATCCACCTACCTGAGCATGGAAACCTCTGCTGTAAAAGGAGGTACATTTCTGAAAAGATGTTTCAGCTGAAAAAAGGTTAATCCAAAATCTAGATGATGTTTCTTAAGAAAAGTAGAACAAAAGTTTCATTCCAAAAGAATGCCCTGCTGAAAAGAAGGAATTGTTAACTCAGGTGTGTTTTCTCCAAGTACTGTGGGGCTTTTGCTATGGCCAGTACTTCAGACAGCCATAGCCTGTCAGTCCTACTATCAGTCCTCACTTGATTGAGTTTGCTGTTTATAGATCCTTGACATTCTCTGGAGTGATCCAAGAAGCCAAAATGGCTGTACACCAAACAAGAGTCGTGGAGGAGGTTGTTACTTTGGTCCTGATGTCACTGCCAAGCTGTTTGAAAGGTATAATCTGAAGATGCTCATCAGGTCTCATGAATTTAAGCCAGAAGGTTATGAGATCAGCCACAATGGGAAGGTAAGATGCTTCCACATCAACTAGTTGAATTTCACAGGCATATCCACAACAGATTTGTCTGCAAAGTTGATTAAAAAAAAAAAAAAAAAAAAAGAGAGTGACTTCTTTAAAACAGATTTGGGGGAGTTGTGTGCTAGATAAATGTTAGAATAAACTGCAGAGTTCTGACAAAATTCTTTACAGCTTCAGGGCATGGGGATTGGCTTATTACTCATGTGAAAACAAATGAACATCAACAGAATTCCTGATGAGAGTTATGTGTAAATACAGTGCAAGAGATGCTCTAGGGCTCTAGAAACCTTTTAATTTAATAATTTCTCTTCTGGCCCTGCTTTCTGACATGCTCTTATCAGGAGGCCAGCAAGAATCCTGCAAACCACGTCCATCTTAGAGGTTCTTGTTAAACAGCTCGTTATATGACACTGCCCTCTAAACCGAAGTCTTCCTAGGACAGGCCAAAAACACAGGCCTGGAGCTCTGACTCAAAAAGTGTGAGCAATTTGGTGAACAAGAGAGTTGTTGATCTCTGGTTTTATATGTAGACATTTAATGTTGTAACCTGCATGTTTTCTAAGATCAGTTTCAGAAATCTTATCTCAAGAAGGGTTGTTCTAGCCACTCCAGTGTCTTTGTTTCCTGGGATCAGGTTATCACTATATTTTCTGCCTCTAACTATTACGAAGAGGGGAGCAACCGGGGAGCGTACATCAAACTGAATCCTGAGCTGACTCCTCGGTTTGTACAGTATCAAGTCAGCAAGCACACACGCAGGCAGAATCTCCGGGAGAGGTAACCCTGCCTGTTGTGTGCAGTGAACGTGTACTTGGCCTGCTGCAAATACCTGCTGCAAATCTGTAACTGGATGGTATAATTGAATAGGCATCCCTTTTCCTTGGTTTTCCTTGCTTTTCCATTTTACCATTTAAAAATGAATACAGTAGACAAAATGTGTTCTAAGTGCTCTAGCTTGGTTTCCCGAGAAACTCCCAAAGGTAATTAGCTGCAGTGAGAGGTTAGTACAGACAATTGTCAGGGACTCGTAAAGAGCCCGTGCCTGTCTGTCAGGTCTGCTTTAAGGCTGCAGCATTAATCTGGACAAATCCTGTTATGAATCGAGTCCAAAAAGTTTATCATGACAGCTTTGCCATGCCTAGCACTGTGGTCAGATTTACTAAAGCAAAGCAGCTTAGAATTACCTGCATAAACTCATTCATCTCATAAATTCAGATTATTCTTATGGTTTGGGTTTTTTTTGCCCCCAGTGTTGTCTTTTAGGATGACCCTAAACATACTGCATGTTCAAGGATACAAGAATTTGATAATGAATGTCAAAAAGCATGAAATTCTAGAGGATTTAAATCTTTTAATAGTCTGCTCTGCATTTTTTCCTCCTAGGGTGGGTACGATTGAATCATCTGCCTTAAAGTCCTTACGAGAGAAGATTTATGCTCACAGGTCTGAACTTACAAGTGCTTTTGCACAGTATGACCCCAACGGCACAGGTAACACTACCTCACTGTCTAATTGCCACCAACAAAACAGCTTCTGGGGGGAGAGGGGACAAACCCCTTGGAAAGGGGTCCTGCCTGCCAGTGTAAGGCTGCTTGATCATATGTTCTTCCTGGCCGCAGAGGAGGAGAGGTGTTAGCAAGTGCTTACCTGCAGGAAACAAATTGAGAAGATAAACTTTTAAGTAGAAAAAATTAAACAACTGAAACATAAGGGTAAATAATGTGTTTGTTGTCGGGCAGAGTTTAAGCAGGCAGATCCAGCTCCAGAATATCAAAGATCATCACCTTCATTTAGAGGTGTCTTCAGAAGATGTCTGACAGGGAACTGGGGTCTCAGGTGAGGGGGGACTGCTCTCCTTCTGAGTCTGGGAGATACCTGATGAGAGTTGACTGGCTATGCCACTAGCAGGCACACACTCACCCATCAGCTGAAGAAAAGTCAGTGGTAAATTGATACATGAACCTTTCAGATAGAAGCAAGGAATTGATGATTTCTACCACAAGTATAACTTTTCCACACAATAGCTTCTCACTTGACTGGGTTGTCACCTGTTCACCTAAAAGGGCAATCAGTAACATGCTGGTAGTGCTTCTTTGGCCACAGAACAACTGTTTAACATACTTGTTTTCAGCCACGTGTGTCTCTCTAGTTGCAGCTTAGCTCAAATCTGCAATACTCTTCATGACATAATCTGGTTTTATCAAAAGGTATTAAAACATGCTTAACATAGTAATAGCATCATAACATTGCTAAGGTTGGAAGGGACCTGTAGAAATGTCTGCTCCAGTCCTGCTGCTCATTGTTACAAGGGCTTTTATCCCAGGGTTAGGAGAAAATGTTTTGCAACTGTTCTTCAAACCAGCAGAAGGCATGCTGGTGACTGATGCGTGCTGTGTCACTTACTGCTTGTAACCGTGAACTGACCTCTTCTGGCAGGCAGGATTTCTGTCAATGATTGGGCTGCAGCGATGGAGTCTGTCCTACAGCTGGAACTGCCCTGGAGGATGCTGCGGTCTCAGTTGGCACAGATGAACCCAGATGGAGAAGTTGACTTCATGTCATGTTTTTATGATTTGAAAATAGGTCAACCTATAAAAGAGGTAAGGAGGAAAACGCCTCCTTGCAAATCTTGGAGGAACAGCTTTTGATGCAACTTGAGGCACAAGACAGTGGTTTGGCCAATCAGGTAGACATCTACAGCTGAACTAGTTGCCTAGCTTCCTTTTATAGTCACCGGAGGGAAATGAGCATTGCTAGGGTACGAGTCATCATTCCCTGCTAAGGTAGAGCCTTAAAATAGGTTGGATGAATCACATGCCAGAACTGCTTCTTGCTTTCCCTTGACTCTCAAGGGCATTTGGATAACGGAGCTGAGGAGATGAGACCGATCCTACCCAGAGCACTCAACTCTTGCTCTTGCAAATGAGCTTTGTGGATGTGCTCCAGAGCCGTTCAGGCACCTGTGAGAGGGAGTCACGTGTAGATGGACACTTAGATGTTTAATGGTAGCCGAGATCTCTTCTAGAGAGTCAAAATGTTACTGAGTGCCTGTGTAAGGCTTTGGTTATTTATCCACCACCATCATTTCTAAACAGCAGCAAAAGCCTTGTGTTGAGTGCATAGCATACAGAATCTTCCCTAGATTATCCACATTTCCACAAATAATTACTGATGGTAGGAGGTGTGATGGGCTCCTTTCCCCCCTGCCCTGCCATCTGAAAGAGACAGGTTTTAGCTGATTATTCCTCAGGGCAAGAACAAAGTATCATTCCAAGGACCTCAAGCATAAGGATATTTTGGGGGTTTTATCACTTGCCAAGTTAAACTGGGAAAGTAGATTTGCATAGTACATATTCTGTTAGTTAGACTAACTCAAACTAAGGTCTGAATGGTTCTCTGTATGTGATTTCAAAACCAGGCTCAGCCAGCTTTGGTGGAAACACTGTGCAGGTACAGAAAGGATCTGGAGATCATCTTTAACATCATTGACAAAGATCACTCAGGTAAGTCTAGGTAACTTCACTGTACCAGCACTGGGAAGCCTATCCTGGTTATCTTTCCCCACTGTGTTTCCTCCTTATGGCTACCAAATATAGAGGAACCAGAGGTGATGTCATTTTTCCAGTTTAGGGAAGACTAATTTAAGCAGTGAGGCTGCAACCATATAAGGAACAGTGCACAGAGCCTAACTTGAGAAAAAAATTCTCACATATCCCATCTTCTGGAGGCTTTTTCTCCCTATCACTCTCAGTATTTACTGCTTTCTCAGTTCCCCTGTTGAAAGCATTACACCATTACCCAAAGTAAAAATGTACCTCAGCCATGGAACCACAAAGCACACCCAAGCCCTGGGAGGAGGGTAACTTTCTTGCAGTGAAGGCGTGTGCATGCTCGCGTTTGTGCGTACAGGAAGGGGAAAGAGCACTGGAAAAAGCAATCTGCTCTTTGTCTCTTCTAGGTCTGATTTCTCTTGAGGAGTTTGCCCAAACTTGGAAACTCTTCACTTCTCACCTGGGCATTGATGTATGTGATGAATCCATTGACAAGTTAGTCCTCAGCATAGATTACAACAAAGATGGCCACATCGACTTCAATGAATTTTTAGAGGCCTTTCACGTGGTTCATAGGCTAGAGAAAAAGGCAAACTCGTGAAAAGGCAGCATGTCTTGGGGGCTGTCTTGGAAGCTCTTCACCTTCCTGTCATTAGTCATAAGCAGTCAGGGAAACCAGTTTCCAGACTGACACACAATAAAGAGGCTGCTCACTATGGTAAGCATTGCGGTCACCATGTAAGCCTTTATTTAGTCCTTTCTGGATCATATGTACCTGCCAGTAATGAGACAGAAGAGATGAAAACCCGCTACTTACTGCCCTGTTACTACTGTGATAGTGCCACACTAGTACCTTTATTGTCCCCCCTGGCTGGCATCCCCCCCATCAATCTAACCTGTGAACACTGCCAAGGTTGCATCTACAGCCCCGTGGGAAGAGACACCTTGGTTTGTTTCTTTCAGCAGCCCTTAGTGAAAGCTGAGGAATAGCATTGGTGACCACAAGGAACATATCAGACCCTCCCTGGAGATACAATGGGCATGACAGAGGCCTTCTGACTGCCAATCCAAGAGAGGAAAACAGGGAAGAAGAACCACCTAGTTAAAAGTGGTAGTTCTGCATTTAATCTTGCTCTCTGCATGACACAGTGGAATTAGACATTCCAGGTCGCTACCTGTCCTCCTTGAAGTTTACAGACACGACCTGAAGGACCTTAATTGAAAGGTGTTTACACTTACACTAGATTTCCTCTTGCCACTAATTACTTCTCCCTACCTTTCTTGGGGTCTGGAGCTAAGGAATAGCCATAACTCATCACCTTAAGGAAAGCTAAATCTATAGCATGTTACCTAACATATGATAGATCATAAAATAAAGCTTTAGCTTTCACAGTCACATGTAAGTGTGGTGTCTTTTTCCCGGTACTTTGGTATCTACACCTACCAGAGTACAACACCTGTTTCCTTAAGATGAACTGGATTTCTTTAAAACAGAGAGATGAGTGAAAACACAGAAGTAAACCAATTTTGATACTACCCAACCTAAATATTCTTGCATATAGTTAAGCACAAACCAAGTAAGGTAAACTGAGAAATACAGAAACTGATTTTTTCAAACACAGCAAGACAGAAGAGCCCAGTGCCCCCAGTCCTCCCCCAGCCTGCGAGCCAATATTCCCACCCCTGCAAGCACCACCCCATCCACTCCCGGGGGGGACAGGAGGGAGATCTGGGCCCAGTTCTCTTGCATATTGTACTCTGACAGCAGCACACTGACGTAAAGCGAAGTGCAGCCAGGTCCAGAGCTTTCTGAAAGCAGTGTTGCCTCATTCAGCCTCAGTGGATACACTGTGCACAAAGTGCTTTTAGGGTAGGAGAAGGTTCCAGCCTAGTCCATCTTTAAATATTAATAGTGAAAGATAAGCTAAGTAAAGTGGTGAGGTTTTATTTAATAACAGTATTCAAAGTACAGAAAAAGCACATCCTTCCCAGTTTATCCACACAGGATGTAAGGGCAGCCCAAGCTTTTCAGTTACTGCCGTCTTTTGTAAATCTCATTTTCTACAATTAAATACAAAATACGTTTCCAGAAGTATTTTGTGTCTTGGCAGATGGCTGAATACCCATGCACACACTTATTGCTATTGCCTAGGGGAGGGGGAGAGAAAAATCTTTAATAGGGCAAACAAAATTGACTGTTAACTTTTAATGGCGTTGGTAATACTGAATGTGTATTTTTAGCATGCATTTATTCTGATCAACGCACTGTGAGGATCAGCCCCACCTTACTCCAGTGGAGTGAGAAAAAAGACTCCACGAAGATGGACAACCACACAGCACTTCCCACCACCAATTTCCTTGCCGTGGGTGCGAAGTGACAAGGTAGAATGGGACAGCGCAGCTCTGGAGTCCTCCTTTGCCAGCCCCCAGAAAAGAGGATGTAGCCAGGGTGTGCGGCAAGAGGTGGGAACTCAGACAGATGTCTGACAGCCTCCAACTTAAACACCCCCCTCTAATGACCTGTTCCTGAAGCTACCCTAGGGGGAAGCTGAGCAATCACTTGATGAAAGGGGGTGTAAAAGTGAGGTCACAATGCGGTGCTTCACTCAGCCAGCGGCAAGAGGCTTTCTGGGATGCAGTGAAGAAGTACGGGAGGAGCTGAGTCATGGAGCCAAAAAAGGAAGAAGCCTGCCCTGTCAGCTGCTAGCAGCACACAGCAGCCCCTGACCCCTAACAGAAGAAGGGGGGGTGGCAGGGGGAGTAACTGTGAAACATCTAACGGCAGGAATAACAGCCACTTGAGATTGAAACTCCGAGTGGGAGAAAGCCCGGCTACTTGTACTTAAATCCAAACTGTTCCGAGCTGAAGCTCTTCTTCCATAGGCCTCACCCCCAATCCTCTTTTTTTACTCCAAAAGTTTATGCAGCAGCTACTTAATAATACAGCTGTGAGTGGTCCTTTGAGTAGGGACTGAATCAGTGTGTAGCTGAGTGTCCAAACTCTTGCCCTACAGGTACCGATGCCATCACTGGTGGTGACTCTCCTCCCACTTTCTGGGCCACTCTGCTCCTACCTCCAGACCAGAACATGCCCAGTATCAGACCTGGACTGACCCAGGCTCCCCCTTTACTGAAGCCCCTAGCTGCTGCCAGAGGGGTGACACAGTCCTGCAGTGCCCTGTGCCTGCAGGGGTGCAGCCCAGCTCTTTCACTATTCACCACAGAAAGTGACTGCCCCTTTTTAGGCCAGCTGCACAGTTCGCCTTCACCTCCCAGGGACAAGCAGGACTCTTTCCCTGAGGAAGGAGACCACAATTAGTGGGACAGAAGCCAGACAGGCTTTTGTGTGTACCTCAACCATTAAATTTTCACATCTACTTGTAGGAACAGCCGCTGAGGGAGACCGATGCCGCTTTTGATTTGTCTAGTTTGGCAAACTCATGTCCTTTACAGAGCGGCAGGGTAAAGAAAACGGCCGTGAGGCAGCGATCAGGGAGGAACTGGGTTGGGGCCAGCATGCAGTATGTGCTCCGAGCTGCCCAGTGCCCCTGACTAGTCCTGTTTCTGTCCAGTCATGTCTGGCTTGACCCCAGAGCTGTGCAGGTACTTCTGTCCCCACAGCTGCAAACTGCTTAGGGCAGCAGTGCCCATCAGACAGGAAAGAGCAGGTCTCAGGTGGGCATTAATGAATTAAAATAGACCCTTGTTCCTGAGGCACAGTATGCGTCTGTTCACCTTCACCTTCTTCCCACAAATGAGTTTCCACGGACTTGAAGTTGTCGGTGTCATCCTCTGCTGGCTCCCCAGGGAAGCCTGACAGACAAGCCCAGCCTCTGCCGCTCAGCTCAGCCCCACAAACTGCAACGCTGTCAGATATTTTAAGTGTGAGCACACCCTCCCCCCGGCCAATGCTAGCTCTGCTTTGCAATGCAGATTAACGCACACACAGGGGTGGATCCTCAGCAAAGCAGGGGGGTCTCTATAACACCTGATTTGCTTACTTAAGTTTGCACTAAAATGGGACTCTCCAACTGGAAGAGTTCTTCAGTGTGAGCAGTAATGCAGCAGCAAGTTGCAGCTGTGCCGAACCTGGAGGTAACACTTCCCTTGGCTTCGTGTTTCAGAATCCCAACCTTCACCACCAGCTGATCTCTTCACATTATCACACAAACACTTCCTAAATGCCTGCGCTCCATGTGATTAGTGATCACGATGATAATAGATACACCAAAACCTAGGTCGTGCTATGAATTTCAAATTCAAGATACCAATGATAGTCCCATTAAAAAAAAAAAAAAGAGTTAAGGGGTGCCCAGGTATGTTTGGCCATGGGCTCGACTGCTTTAGACTTCAATGCAGTTGCATGTAAAACCAGCTACACAGCCCCTCATTTCTGAAAACAAGATCACACTGCAGGTAAAAACAATAAATAAGTTAAATGCCTGAGGGAAAGTCACCTTGCATCTCTCATAATCTCAAGATTCAACCAGAAAAGCAAAAAGAACTGCTACTGCTGACTTTCTGTACGATACTGGATAGTACAAGAAACCATTACGCTGGTTTTTGTGTGCTCACACTCTGCACTGTCATGTCAAATCTCTCTGCTTAAACTAGATAAAGGATTTTACTTTCATTTGCTGGGAAACAAGCAAAGTCATCTCTCAGAAGACATCTGAAAAGAAAAAAATATAACAAAGGCAAAACCCTACAAAACAGGCATAATGCCAATAAAATGACTTCCACATGCAAGTGCTTACTGTACCTGACCCACACCTGTACACAAGCCCCTTAACAGGCCCACAGTTCTCATGGTGGTTAACACAGCACATGCCTCTCTCACAGCATCCAGCCCAAGGGCTCCTAGACCTTTGGGCTGCCAAACTCTTCTGTCTCTGCAAAACCAAGTAACCACCTCCTAAGGCCTCCCACACCTTCGCTCTCTTCAGCCAGTGTCCAGACACCGTTTCAGCAGCAGCAACTGTGGAGAGACAGCACGCTGGGTGGCACAGCCAGCAGGAGCTTAGCCTCCATGGGGCCAGGGGTGCTGATGAATGGCAAGTGAAACAGGGGAATACTTCCCTCTTTTTGTCAAGTTATTTCAACTATCTGTATAAAACTGGAACCAAAAGCTCTATTGTCAAAATCACCATGTACTATTATTACAAAAAAAAAAAAAAAAAGAAAAAAAAAAAAAAAAAGTTTTTTTAAAGGTCGTTTCTGCTCCCTTCCCCTCTACCTGCCAAAAGAGATTCCTTCCGAGGCCCTCTCCTTCCAGGCGAGA
>WUAM01000310.1:1590764-1633877 GCA_024336885.1 Actenoides hombroni
AAGGAGAATACGTGCCCTCTTTGTTTCAAGTATTTGACACTATTCTAATAAACCTGGAAACAAAAGCTCTGATGTCAAAACACCTCGTTAATTTTATTAAAAAAAAAAAAAAAAAAATAGAAAAAAAAAAAAAGTTTTTTTACAGGTCGTATCTGCTCTCTTCCCCTCTACCTGGCAAGAGATATTCTCTCTGATGCTCTCTGCTTGCAGGGCAGCAGGGCTGGCACACCTTCCCACGGCCGAGGGAGCCAGCGGCTGCCACAGAGGCAAAAGCTTCAGCTGCTTTCCTAGGCTGTCAGACAGATGTGTGCTGGCTGGCACAAGCAAAACCGCAGCCGATGCCTGGGGTAAAAATGGAACTTTGCCCTCCAGAGGCAGCCAGTTTAAATGGCTGCAGAGCCATTTCCTTCAGGACACGCTTGTTCCCCTTGCAGCAGCCCAGAGCAGCTACAGAAACTGGTTTCCAGTGGACAGACTGAAGGCACAGGTGCTAACCTGGGAGCCGTCTCAAGGACAGCTTCCAGGCAGCCCATCCCTAATTACATGCACAAGTGCGACTTCAAATTAAAAAATAAAATAAAATTTTAAAAAAGGGAAGAAATTAAAGAGAAACATCAAAGCCAGCTGTAAACTCATGCTGCACTGGAAGGGTGGCAATTACGTCATCTTTAACTCAGAGGCTATTTACAAAGGAAAGGATTGGGAGACTTGGAAAGGGTGCTTGAGTGGAAGAGGTTTATCTCGCTCCATTCAGAGGAAAGGATTACAGGCATAAAACTGTCTGTTGCCTTGGAGAAGCTGGAGTCTTGACATTTTGCCTCCAGAGCCTTGGGGATGCAGGGAAGGAAGCTATTTTGTTGAGATTAAAGACAGACGCAGCTTCCTGAGAGAGGCCATCCTGTCAAATCAGTGGACACTGTAAGACATTTGTCTCGACCAGTGTTCGCCCTGCACCGACCGGGTGCAAACGGGATGTGAATCTGGGTATGTGTGTATTAGAATCACCCGGTTATTTCAAGTCATTCCTATTCCTCCAATTTACATTTCCCTGGATGTTTCACACTGTGCATTAGTGATTCACAATGATGTACATTTACACACAGCAGGAGAAAAATTAATGAATTCCATCACTTCCCGTATTTGGGAGACTTTTTGCCTGAGATACAGCTCCCTCGTTTTATTATGCCTTTTGATCTCCACAGAGTAATCCGTTTTCCCCTTGGCAGAACTGTATAATTCTTGCTAATTTAATATGAATTACATTGATGTACTTTGGGCAGAATAAGCCTTATTGTTTGTTATTTCTCACACGCTCTCTTAAAACCAGGCCAAATTCTACCTACCCGTTCCCCTCAGGTGGGCATGCACGTAGCACGACGATGAGCGTAATGTACTGAGGTAGTGCACGGCACGCAAACATGCAGCAACTAAACCAGAGGTTCATGACAGGGAAATGGGGAGAAAGTGCTTCTGAGCCTTCCCCTGCCCCCAGCGAGGCACAGCTTATTGCATGGCGCAGCCTGTGCTAGGCAGGAAATCGTGTAAATAAATAATGATTGCTTTTGTCAGGTATGTCATGGTGCCATAGGCCCCGCTTGGAGCGCTGTCGTAAAAAAAGTGGCAAATTCCCGTGGCTACGTCTTTCTCCAAGATACTACCAGTAGCTCCGAATGATTTCTGCAAAGACACAAGCAAAGAAGTAGGGAAAGTTAGGGGTGCGGGGTTATTTATTAGAATAAACCCGCCATGTTATGATTTTGCAATTGTGGTGAATACTGGGAGCAATTCTCCTTTCTCTCATGAAAAGCCTTTATCAGGATTATTATAGGACCCACACGGCCGAGTTGGACCAGTAAGTAAATGAGGAACATACAACTTCAGAGATTTTTGTCCTTTGGGGACAGCCGGTGGGATTACTCAAATATTGGTAGTTCTAATGCTTTGGTAAAGCAAAACTTCAATCTACCCACTCGCTTCAGAGCTTGCTAGCCATTACAATTTTATTACCTTTAAAGTCTCCCACAATCCTTAAATCAGTTTTCCAAATATATTTCCAGAAGATACTTAAGTGATTTGGTCTGTCTTTGTAGAGAAAACATTAAGGATAAGATCAAGCTCGCCACACATATTAAAAAAAGAAGAGCAGGGGACAATTTCCAAATGCGGAGGCTTCCCCCCACTGCCCTCTGAACTCACCAGCTCCTGCAGAAATAGGTCATTGGCCATATGCACGATTCGATCCACGTGGATGATGCCCCCGATGCTGTTCACCTCGATGTCAGAGAGGAACGTGAGGACAAGAATAGCTTCCACCAAGAGCTGCCTGTACTCAGGCTGGGGTACGTGGTTCAGCACCGACTCCACGTGCACAGCAAACTTGATTTCGCACGGGGTCATCTGGCAAGTTCGAGGGGAAACAAAAAGAAAAACCTGACAAATCCAAAAGACCAGTGCCCCACATCCTGCAAGCACTTCAACATACGCTCCCTTCTGCACATGGGGTAGGCTGGCTGAAGCGGACAAAATGTTTATGCGGCTTTAGCGCTTAGAGAAACATTCTGTGTTGCTCGGCCCTGATCCTGCAAACCAGCCACACAACCTCCAGAGGAGCGCTCCAGCCCTGCAACCCATCACACACAGGTTTTAGTTACAGACAGGACTGCTGCTGCTGCTGAGCTGGCAAATTAACTCTTTGCTCCTCGTGCTGCGGTCTCACGCGCTCTGCCTTGTAAGTCTCTATCTGGCATCGCAGGTTAGTTGTGAAGCCAAAATGACTGTCAAGTTTTAAAACCAGCCACCTGCTTAAAGCAAATGCCTTTCCACACAGACACACAGCTACACTGTTTGTAGAGCAGCCTAATTTGCACTGGCATGGTTCTGTCCATGTCATGTGAAAGGCTGCTGCTGCCGCTGCCTTAGCAGGTTTGTGCTTACTTTGTTTGATCCCTTTAAACAGCAAAATTAGATGCTGCCTAAGTCTGACAGGCTAAAAATATAAGCTTATTTATCAACACAATAGAAATAAATAAGGCTCTCAATTTGGAGGAAAAAAAAAAAAGTTTAAATTTGGCAGAAAATTCCAGCTCCAATCTTCAGCTGCTACCACCATTCCTCAGAAGAGATGGAAACCAGAGACAAATCTGAGGGAACCAGACAGAAAAACAATCTTAGGCACAGAAGCACCTCTCTTGCACTGATGGACTACTGTTCACAAGCGTTAGGTTTATAGATGTGAATTCAAAACTTGCCAGAGCATACAAAGACAAGAGTGGAAATCCAGCTGAAGGAAAAAAAAAAAAAAAAGAAAAAAGGAAAAGCTATGGATTTAAAGAGTGAGAAACTCTGGCTAGAAATAATCATCCTTTATTGGTATTTACTTTTGAGACTGTAATGCCAAAACACACTGGCTGCTGTTGCAGTATATTAAAAAAGAACAAGTGTCAAGCAACGTGTGTGCTTCACTTCAACAAGGCTGTACTCCCCCCTCCTCCTGCCCGAAGCACTGCCAGCAACCACCCTCTTTCGAGCACTGTTCTGTGGGCACACGGGGTCAGCGAAGGTGGCCAGAGGACAGGCTCAGCAAAGAGGAAAACCTGCCACAAACCTGCGCCCAGGCCTGCCTGGCAGGAACTCATCTGCAAAGCCCCAGGGGAAGCTGGCAGAGGTGCTGAGAGAAGGCCCAGATCTTCTAACCTCCTTAAAACCAAGGATCTGCAACAGCAACCCTGCTGCATCTTACGCTGACAAAACAAACATTCAGGAGTGGGGCTAGAAAATTGTTGGCATTTTACTGTACCTCTCTGGTGGTTGAAGAAGGAAGGACATACCCATCAATGGAGAGACCATGGCACTGAAACAACAACATTTTGACAATGAACAGAAGTTACAGTTCTTGCAAGTATATCTGAAGGCTCTCTGTTCTAAGCCAATATGTAACAACTTTCAGTTTAAAAAAAAACAACAAACAAACAAAAAACCAAAAACAAGAAAACAAACAAAAATTTCCAAACACCACCTGTTAAAAACATCGTTTCACCTTTGCTGAAGAAGTTATTATGCAACCTGGCAAACTTTAGAAACAGCCTGACATGACAGGTAGAGTAGTGTTCCAGTTCATCTACTGATGGGAAGGAAAGTACTTAGAGAGCCACTACAGCAAGAGGCACACAAAGAAGGAAAACAAATCATTGAGAACGTTCTGTGGGAAAGGAGGTAGAAGTAAAAGGTAATGCAAAAGCACAACAACAGATCATGAAAGTGAGAACCTTTATTTTTCATTTTCACTGAAACATTTAGTTAAGGGTTTCAGATCCAGGGCACCACAACTCAAGAATGTCAACATGTTGTGATGCTTGGACGTGGGCCACCAACAGTGGGGGAGAGGTGGTGTTAGAAATACCAAGTGGTATACAAGAAAAGAGTGACAAAAGCTAAATGGTGAGAAGACAGACAAAGGAATGACATATCTGGGTACCTGAGGTACAAAAACACACCAAGAAGAAGAGAGATCTTTTACTAATAGTCCAAAGAGAGTTTAAGAAGGAAATACTGAAGACAACTTAAATAAGCACAACTGACTTTAAGAGCCAGAAAACCATTCCAATACTCCCAGCTATTGCATTAGGTCAGGACAGAAGTGATGCTCACTCTACTGAAAAATCCCATTAGCAAATAGCCATGAGGTCATGTATGACTCATCTTGGCTGACATCAACACTAAGAGCTTCAGCGTAAGTGATTTTAGAAGGACAAATCAACCTAAGCCAGTGATGCACATTTTTCTCCACTGTGTACGCATGGACTGTGCTGCAAGGTGCCAAATGCTGGCTTTCATCTGGCAAAGCAGAAGAACAGGAGCATAATCACTCCAGAATGAGTAAAAATTCATAATACCCCTCTCCTCCTTCTTGGAGAGCTGGTTTCAACACATTTCCGTACCCCTGATCTCCAAGGTTCTGGCAAGGACTTCCTTTTCACTTCAAAAAAACCGAAAAGTTAAGAACACCATAAAGCTCTGAAGAACTAGCAAGAGACCTCAAGCCATTTTGAAAGAGTCGGTGCAGTTTCCTACTTCATTCCTCGCAGCCTTTTTGAACTGGGGCACACGAACTGCGCTGCCCTTGGGTGCCCCTCAGCGGCACTGGCCGCCACCTGCATCAGGCCATGGGTGGGGGGAAACAGCCAGCGGTGGAACACGACCGTTCAGCTGAAATCCAGCGGCAGCTATTTCAGAGAAAAACACTTCCAAGCAAACATGTGAACTTTCATGTTCAAGAGACACACTCCTACTAATGACTCTAGTCTACACCAGTCTTCCAGCTGAAGACCAGCTTCAACACCTGGCAACGTGCCGCCTCTTGACCACAACCTCCCCAGTTTACTGTACAGCTTGCTTGCTTCCTGCCCTCCACAGCTGTCAGCTTACCTTCTGAAGGATTTTCCACACTTTCTCATAAAAGCCAACAGGAACTCTGTTAATAGCACCATCAAGCCTCCTTCTGCGCAGCCACTGCCCTTTTCGGTCACCCCAGCTTGTTTCTCCACTGGAGCTTGTAGGAGAAGTACTAGTGGGAGACGATGGAGTACTGCTCCTCTGTAAGAAACATTAAAGCCTTGGTTAGTTGCTTTCTACCACCCCAAGTGCTATGCCTGCTGAATACATTGTTCTGCTGCAGTGCTACCTCAGAAGCAGAGAAAAAATACAAGCCATGATGTCATACAAGATGACAGAGCAGGACTGATCCCTTTCTCTCCCCTTCACAAGCTTCCAGTACTTCAATCATTTCTCAACAAACCAGACAAGCACTACAACAAGGCAGAACCAAGGAAACTTGCGGGTAGGTCTGACTGAAACTTCAGATTCAGTGTTGTAAGAGAACCAAAGGGTACATAAGTCCAGCAAGAGAGGTCCTCCGTGCAAAAAAGAAAGCTCTATTTAAGCAAGCAGATTAAAAACTGACTTCCTATGGTCATGGAACCATTACATCTGCCTCTCTGTAAGTATCAGTCCTGTTCCCTTTATTATCATTATTACCACATTATTTTACTCTACCAGACCTGGAGACTAAATTAGGCAGCAGCAAAACATCTTCAAAGTTGTGGCACTACCACCACATTCTTGCTCCTGTTTCCACGAGTGCAGACTGCCTACTCTTTGCACCCACAAAGACCGTGTGCTTTTCAGTTTCCTTGCTCCTTTTTTGCACAGTTATTACTTTCAGCCCAGACAGGACTACACTGACAGCCCCATCTCAAATGCCATCATCTCCGAGTAAGAAACCACCTCGGCAAAATACTGGGGAAGGAGGAAAATAAGACCAAAAACTATGTTTGCAAAGTGTAGGCTCACTGATTCTATGTAGCCAAGCTCTGCAAAAGAACAGCAAATGAAACCAGTCTATTTCCACTCCTACTGGTGTCAGTGAGGCATAGGTGGTGTTCCCTTGATGTTTTGATGCTATTCCTTTCCATTGCACACTGAGCAGGACAGACAGAACTTCTCCTCCCACTAAGCAGAGCTAGGAAATGCATGAGGTCAGCAGGAGGGTTGGTGCTGAAGGAGAGAAATCCATCTGCATACAATAATTAATCTGGCTACTCAGGTGGTTCAGAGAAGCAAAGATCTCATTAAACAGTTCTGTGCACCACAGGGCTGGTGGAGCTCTGCAGCTGTGTATTTAGGACACCTGAGAGGTGTGGCATCAACAGCAAGTCCGCAGAAGTGGAGAACCACGCATCACAGCCATCAGTTCAAAATGTACGTGCAGCTGCAAACTTGCCATCTCTTCGTGACAGATACGGAGTCTCAGACCTTTATATTTTTAAATTGTTTCAATTGGTGAGTTTTCTGTTGGTAAAATATTTAAGCAATGACTTTCCTTCTCCACAGTGAGAGCTTAAGAAGAGCTACAGTTCTCTGTCTTGAAAGAAGATGACTGCCAGAGGGGATACCCGTGACCATGCAGCCCCTGCCTCAGCAACCTGAAGCTATTCTGGGTTCAGTACTGTCCAGGGGCTGCCAGCTTGTATCAATGCCACAGTACTTCTAAATACTGATGACACCTGTAACATAATCCACCATCAAGTAGATGAGTCTACTCTAGTGCTTTATCTGCTACAACTGCTTAAGCTTCAGAAGGACTAAGTGGATCTAAATGCGAGACTCAACTTCTAATAGAAGATTACTAATGAGAACTCATTCCCAATGAAGATGAACAAGATGAAGAGGCAGGGTTTGAAAACAAACTTTTTCCACAGGAGAAGTCACAGGAGGTGTCTAGAGCTAAGAACCTTGCACACACACACAGGGTGAAGAGCAGGTGCAGAGCTGCAGACAGTGTTTTACCGTGGAAGTGAACATGCTGCTGGACATGGAGTGGCTCTCATGAAAGAACTACAAAACAAAAACAGACACCAACACATCAGACAGACAGCCATGACAGAACAGGACGCAAACAAGGTTAAGTAACCCGTCTGTGCAAGTACAGGAACAAGCGACGAGCTCAAGTGCTCAGGGAAAAACTGCAACAGCCCCTGCCCTCTTGCAGTGCTGCACTTCAGCTGGCCTCAGGGCAGCTGCTGTCCATTCCCAGGTCACCATGAAGGCAGACTTCACCATGCCAGGAGCCCGTCTGGCAGCCACAAGCTGCCCACACCACCCACCGAGCTCCAAGCATGGCCAACAAAAACCACCACGGCTTGAGATGCAGGCAAAAGCTTCTGTGACTCAGGGCTGGGATAAAACCCCAAGCTCCCCACTTCCATTCCCCATTTGTTGCAGTGTCATCAACTTCTCTTTGCACATGAAGGTCATCTTGCTGCAGAAAGTCTGCAGGCTGCCAGCTGGGTGGGCAGGGCTAAGCAAACAGCTGCAAGGCAAAATTTTTGCTGAAATGTGGAGGCCACACCTCAGACTTAGAGCACTTTTCTAGAAACGTCCATCCCAAGCCATTCCTCCTAAGTGTTAATTGTTCAGACCCAGGCAAATGCTTGATATTCAGACTCAAGAAACAATGGCAGCAAACAAGAGAGCTGCAGTCGCTCAACACCTGAGCTCTGGTGCAAAGAGATGTTAGTACTAAGTACTTGAAATGTTGTGGTTTTTTGTAACACTAAGCTGATTCCCTCCCCAAGGCCAAATGACATTGAATTAATATCTAGTGAATTATTCAGAGAATGCAGTGAGATGTGACAGGAAGCAGAATGAATGACAAGGAGGGGGGGAATAAAAATAAAACCAGTCAACTCCTCCTCTGTGGAAAATACCAAGTTTCCATCTAATGCAAAAGCAATGCAGGAAATACATTTCCAACCTCAACAAAGGTCCAAGTGTTTCAGCTCAGGCCCACCTCGATATTTAAAACAAATTAATGCTGCCACCTAGTGCCGAGTCTGTCTTCCTTTCCAAAAGTCCCTGAAGTCAGATACCCACGGTACAACTTCCAGCCCTGCTCGAACTGAACCTCTAAAGTCCCTTCAGGGCCGGTATGAAGCATCAGGCAGCACCTTCACAGCCACAGCTGTACCAGGAGGCTTGGCCATGGCATGGCTCAAACATGGCAACCAGGTCTTGGGAGCCACACACCGTGTGTTTCTCAGGTGTCTTTGTTTTCCTGCCTGATCACGTCCTGTGAAGAATCAAAGCTGACCTTTATTGTCACTATTAAACGCTCCATGCCAAGACCATGCAGAAATTCCACTCCTTTCTGAAGGCTCACTGAGTAAATCTCTTTCACACAATCAAAGGAAAACATGAAATACTTTCTTAAAAACTTAAGAGAAATGGCCTCAGATTAAATGAAACATGCTTGCTTTTAAGTAGGTTTCTAATGTAGTATCAGAGAATGGTTTGTGTTGGAAGGGTCCTTTAAAGATCATCTAGTCCACGCCATTGTCAGGGACATCTTTCACTAGATGAGGTTGTTCAAAGTCCCATCCAACACAACCTTTAACATGGGGCATCCACAACTTCTCTGGGCAACCTTTTCCAGGGTCTCACCACCTTCATTGTAAAAAATGTTTTCCTTACATCTAATCTAAAGCTTCCTGCTTTCTATTTAAAACTGTTGCCCCTTGTCCTGTCACTACAGCCCCTGGTAAAAACCATCACTTCATCTTTCTCATAAGCCCCCCTTATATAATGAAAGGCTGCAATAAGGTCTCCCCCAGACCCTTCTCTTCTCCAGGCTAAAAAAAAATTACAGAAATGTCAGTCACATTCATTCAGAATATTTTGGTTGTATTTTCTGTGATATTTCTCCCTATATTTCTCCTGTTGCTGTGTAATTCCAAGCACTGAACTTAAAATACCTATATATATAAATAGTCTAGAAAATCATCCTCCATTCATGAATAAACAAGAGAAGAAGAAAACAAACCAAGATTTCTTTTCTAGGTGTATCTTTTTCAAAAGGCACTTGGACCACTTGAGCAACTTTGGGCAGAGTACAAGAATGAACACTGTCTGCATGAAAGCTTCACTTTGCACATCTTACTTTTCCTTAGCTAAAGATAGTAGAAGAGCTGTTTTAAAGTTGATGCCATGAATGAATTCAAGTTTTTTCCAAGTTCTTCTATATTCAGCATGTGAAACAAGAACAAAAAAGGGTTTTTGGAGGAAACATCCCCTTGCTGCCTTCTATTTAGTCATCAACTCTAAACCAAAGGATCTTTGGAAACTTCTGTCAATTTACCAAGAATAAAATCTAACATAACACAGTTCCAGATCAGCTCCATTTTCGTATGAGCATTGACAGAAAATCCTCACCTGCTTCATCTCACTCTTCAACTTAGTAATACCACTTCTTTCTGTTTTGGTTGCTCCAGAATGCCCCATTTCATGAATAGAAATCGCAGGGCTAGATGAAGAGGAATCTACATGTCGCACTAAAAGAAGCAAATGGACAGTTTTAAATTCTATAGGTAGAAAAAAAGATTAAATTGAATCTAGAAGTTAAACACATATCCCTTCTGAAGTGGACAATGCTCTTGGGGACAGGATCCTTTCAAATCACACCAATATAGTTCAAACCTGATTGCATGAAGTGAGGGAACTGATCCATATTTGGGTATCAGGGTCCCATTTTCCAAAACACTGAGCAATCATAGCTTTAAAAGATATCAGAGTTGCAACGAGTCTGTGAGGGCCTAAGAATAAACCCAGGAGACAGCTGATGTAACAGTCGGGAATATCTGGGCATCCCAGACATGCTCCTTGAAGGTGGGTTAGATACGACCTTTCTACGGTTTTCATTCAGGTCACACAAAATTTCATTTTAAAAGTTTGCCTTCATATCACTGAAAACTTGATTCAATCTTATTTCAGTGCCAGATGGCTTCCATTACATTTGTTTTGTTTATTCCACAGCAAACACACCACATGTACTGGCGACCCATAACTAATACATTACCTATACCTCTATTTTATGTGCTGAGAGTGTAGATTCCTACTTACAAGACAATCTAACTTTGTATTTATAGTTCTTGCTTAACATGTACAAGTACCCAAGTGGACAACTTACAGCTTCTTTCTACTCCAAACTCTTTTCCACTGAGAATATGGTGTAGGAGACTTTTCATATCAAAGGGGCTTAGATTCATCAAACTCTCTGAAGCTTCTTCACCTAGGAAAAAAATAAAAAGGCAAACATCACTATAGGTGGCTTTATACCTTTTCCTAAGTAAACTGCTGATGAATTCAAGTCAATCACGTTTACCTTTGTGGCTAATGCTGCCTTTAAAAAAAAAACAACCCATGTGTAGAGTCACATTTCAAAGAAAATACGTTTCAGGACTAAACAACAAACTGCATGGAAATAAAGCAATTTGCATTAGTGACTGTTATGCCACAGAGCTTGTGCAAAATCTCACTGAAGCTGATGATGAGAAAGCAGTTGCTTCTTTGTAGAGCAAGATCACTTGGAAAGGCATTACAGCCATCCCTTAACAGCAGATGCCTTGTAGCTTTAAATTACAGAGCCAGAGTTACTCCATAAAGAAATGCATGTGTGTGGGAAGGCTTGTGTTTGACTTGCTTACATTTACATACACATGAGCACACACGTGTGCACAGACCAGTCTCCCATAGGAGAACATGGAAAAGGCAGCAATGAAGCTGAGGGCAGCGTACAAAGCAGCTGGCACATTTAAAGCTAAGGAATAACAAAAGGGACACCAGGAAAGACAGTCTTTGCACTGTGAACAAAGCAGCCTCCCCCATTCAGGTTTGGGGGAAACAGGGCTTTCTGCACACTCTTCATACAGAAACAGCATTATCCCAGAAAACTGCTTGGCTCCTTTTGTTACCTTCTTCTAAGGGAGAAACCTGCTACCTCCCAGTGGCAGCTACCCACTTAAGTTAGAGAGCAGCAGCACCCAAAGTGGGCTTCATCTAAACAGCTGCCAGGGAATCCCTCATCACACCATGAGGGAGATAACCAGGGAGATCAGAAAATATGCCTCCACAAAGTTATCCCCCTTTAGGGTGTGCTGGGGCATTACAAATGGTAACGTGAGGTGAGTCACAAAAATACGGCCCTAAGTGTCAGTATTTGACTATGTATTTGTCACATTAACTTGATTACTTCTCATGACTGATACTTCTTAGACTTCTGACCCTCTTCCCTGGGGAAAATCATTCAGTGATTTTTCAGATCTCTCTTCAGCCACGATTTCTCTCTAGTTTCACTTTTCCCAAATGAGTTTTATAGTATTTTTCCCTTGCACCACTTGTTTGCTACTTCTTGTTTTTTTGTAAGGCATATGCAACAGCTTGGGGTCCTGTAAGGATCTTTTTTTACTGACAATGTTATCACCAGCTGTAATCTAAACAGCAAATATTTTTCAACTAAGTGCATAGAAAGAGAGAAGACTTACACACAAAAAAGAAAGAAGATCAGAAGTTCCGTTGAATAAGAACTACCAGAACTGTGAATTAAGGCTCAAATATTCAGAAGATACCTTGAGTCCTAATTCTCATTGACGTGAGTGGCATTGGGTCCCTAAATATACATATGTGCAATTCAATGGCCTGGACCTAAATATTTACTGAAAATCAGGGAATTTAAGTATTTAGCATTCACTTCAGTTTGAATAACTGGGGAATGGGGGGACAGGAATCTTTCATTAAGTCAAACCCAGAAGTTATTTTCAAAGTTTGTAACTACGCTTGCTGAATGAGGAAGTTAATAAAAGGATTAAAACACATACAAATGAAAACTCAACCACTGAGGAAAAGCAAAAATAATGCCATAGGTACCTTTATGATAAAATTGCTCTTACCTGAGCATTTCAGACTTCGAGCCAGCTCAGTGGCCATCACCTGAATGATGAGACCAATGCGGAGCCTGAGCATCTCCACAAAAAGACTAGGCTGTGACCGGACGTACATCGCCAAGTACATAATTATCTCCTGTAAGGACAAACCCATAAGGGCAACTGTTCAGAGTGGGTCCTCTTGGCTCTCCCAGTTGTACAGCAACAGGGCAAAGCTGAAAGAACCATTTTTACACAGGCTGCGTACCTGGGTCAGGACTGCAATGCTGATGTCTTGGCCACTGGCTTCATAAATAAGATCTATGAGCTCCTCGGGTGGCAGTGGGCTGCAGGAAGGCAAACCACAGCAGTGACTCAGGCACCTGCTATTAACCTCTTGAACAAGCACTGGAACCAAGTCACCCAAAATCATCGTTGCACCACAACGGTACCTATGATGCTGCCTGGGTGGCTACAACTCCTTCCGAAGGAAGGAGGAGTAAGTTTAAAACCAAGGTAATAGGAGCAGAACAGTACTTGCAGGAAGATGAAGGGCAGGGTGCTTCTGTAACTGAGGCAGAGCTCCAACTTACGCAGTAATGATTTTCTCACGGGGTTCTGGTGGCAGGCCCACTGTAAGTTGCTTGTGGTGCGACAGGAGGTCTGTGCATGCCTATCATAATGGGACAGAAAGCAAGAGACCTTTCTCTGAGTTGTGGAAGTGATACAGCTTTTAATTCCCCAAAATTAAGCATTTCTTTAGCAATTTTTAAGTGCATTTCTATTAATTAACAGAAATGCAGATCCAGCAGAATAGCCTTTAACTAGCTGCCAAAGGAGGTGCACAGGGCTAGGAGAGTCTACTCAGGCTGAAAGCGAAGTCAGCAGCACAATGATTAGGGACTCCAGTGGGGCTGGGAGATCAATAAAGGATTTTATTGTTTTATCATAAGATAAACGTTTGTTCTTTAAGACAAAAACCATTTTTCATCAATGAAAAACTGGGCAGTATCAGCTAAAAGAGAAATAAATCCTGTATACTAATATAAACAAAACCCCACCAAACGTACTGTTAGGCACTCTGATACATTCTGAAATAGGTACTTCCCCTAGTAAGACAGCATTTATGTTTACCCTTTTATATCAACCTCCTTTAAATGTGGGTGTTCAGTTTTCCTGTTTTAGCATCCCGAATCAAAGACCTCACAGAGCAATGTTCCTTTGATTTTGAAGAGCCTATTTTCCCTCCCTTAATGTGGAACAAAACAGATCACCTCTACTCATTTCCTCACCGATTCTTTGTCAGTATTGTCTCAACTTCACATAGAGGGCTCTCTGTGAGCACATCTGTACTGCTCCTCCATCAGGTCTTGGGGATGGATAAGGTTATGCGCTTAATGAGGTATCATGCAGGGTGAGGATCACAAATTGCTCCCTGCTGATAAGACTGTTGCTAATATATGAGCATCACAGGTGTGACAGAGCTTTGAAAATGGCCAGGAACTGGAGAAAGAGCTCTTCAGAAATATATAGGCATAACTAGGAAATTAAACGAGTACTTCAGAGTACTTGAGAGGAAATCAAATCTGTACCCTTACAGTGCAGCTTTCTTGTTACCATGTAATAGTCCCAGATACCTTAACGCCCCCAGACACCCACACAACAGACTGCCCAACGGGTCAGAAATTAGAACACATTTTTGCATCATCACCAGCACCTTGACATGCTGATGCTCCTGAAGTGTTCATGCTATCACAATAGCAACAGACAATCACCAGTGACAACTACAGCTTTCAAAGTACGTAATTAAGCTTCTCCAATTAACAGAGATGAAATGAAGCCTTCACAATCATTTACAGTGTGACATTCTCAGCCCATGTCAACATTAGCACAGTTCACAGTAGAGATGAAAGGTAAAGACGTCAGACTGTAGATCAGGAAAGCAATCAACGTTTATTGAAAAATGCTGTACTATGTATGTTGTGAAGACCAGAAGAAGGCAAGCGCAAGCCCCACTACCAAACTGGTAGTTTTATCTGTTTCCAGGCAGGAAACTGAGCCAGCATTATTGGTATTGGTATTTCATACCTCAGCCAGGACTTCCACTCTCTTTTTGAGTATGCCGGAAATATAACGGATTAAGCCCCATTCTTGATTGAGGCCAGCCTTTCTGTAGAGCTCATTGAGGAGGCTGTGGACAGTGACGCCGTACTGTCCATCCAGCTCTGTGTCCCAGTCAGCGCCTCTGCCAGAAAAGACACAGAAGGTAACTGGCATCAGATAAAATGCTTCGCCGCTCAACCTTACCACACAACAAGGAGCCTGATTTTGATCGCACTGCTCATTTTTGGTGACAGAATTAAGTAATAGGTGGGCCTTCACCAGAGATTGGTTATATACAGACAAAATCCTCTTGATACCAGGAACTTTCATATTAACTTGAGCACTCAGCCATGAGCCTGTGACTTCAAAGCAACTACCCAAAGGATTTCCCACCAGACTTCAAATTGAGCATGCACTCAGTTTGTGAGAGCAATGCTCCAAACGGTGCTTTTTCAGACCACAACTTAGCAATATCTTCACTACTGCTGAAGACTGCGTCCCTTTTTCAGATGCCTCAGGGGACTCTTAAGTTTTTTGCTCTGCCTTTAACTGAGCCTCCACGCTGCTTATGCCATTACTGAAAAAGCAAAGGAGATTTCCGTTTCTCTCACGGTTTTCAAATTCATTGCATTATGGATTCTCTTTGATAATGTTTTAGAGTGTCACAGAATGACCTTTCAACTCCTGCTGGAGGGACAGAGTCCACTGCAAGTCCACCTGTCCGCAAAACAGGGACTCCCATGGTGAAACAAGTCCAGAACAGGAAATTAAGGGTGTTGAACAACAAAATTAAGGGTAGTTGAACAACAAAATTTTATCTTTTCAGGTTTTTGTTTGCTCTCCAAGACAGGCTGCTAAACATTTCACTTGGGAAATCAAGAAGATGAGAGAAAAGGTCCTCACGGAAGACTAAAATAAAGACAGTCTTTGTAGCAGTAATGAAGATCTGTGATTAACATGCTTGCCTTTGCACCCAAAGCTAACTTCCTGACAGGTTCCAGCAGTGTCCTCCTGCATGGGATATAAAGCCCAGTAAAAGCACTCCAGAAGATGATTCTGTGGGTTTGTGTTTACATTTTGTTCCCATCAAATCTGTTTAAACAGCAGCTGTTTACTAACCTCAGCACCTGGGGTTAGACTGTTTCCAAGAATGTTTTGAAGAGCACTGAGTTTTAGCTGGTAGTGCATTTAAGCATGATGAGGAATTCAAGGAAAAATAGTGACTACTCAGTAAAACTGCACTTTGCTTTTAGTTAGAAAATGTCAGGATGAAGTTTCCCTCCACTTCCCTTCCTGTTTATAAATATCACACCAAATTTTTGTGATCTTAGAGCACCACAAATATAGCAAGCTGTGTTCTCATGCATGGAAAGGATTTGTGCATCTCACTTGTGTCAACTCTGAAATTTGCACAAGCACTTTTTCATATCCAAATTATTTATGTAATCGAGCTAACTGAAAATTCAGTGATTAAAGCACAAAATATTTTAACCTCTCCCCTCGAAACACAACCCTGAACAGTGGAAAACTTTTGCACAAGAATAATCAGACAGCTGTGACCAAACTCTTAAGATGATGATATTTACACTTGGGCAACTCACTTTAGTATATGCAAGACATATAAGATATCTGCTTGATCATGGAGCGTTGGACATTCTTTCAGCTGCTCAACAAGCTTCCTGCAATCCAAATCACCATGGGCATCTTTAGGTAAGTGCAAAACATTTCCATGGCCCTGATAACAACGATGGATAAAAAAAAAAATAAAAAAATCAAAGAAATGATCTTGAAAAAAGTAGCAGATCAAATTCAAACTATAACTTCCCATTAAACAATACAACAGACTTGCAACGTAAGTCTGCATTTGAAATACAGACTCATCACACAGTTCCTGCCAGACTACTGCAAACATGAAAAGGAGACTAATCCCAGGAAAAAGAACACCCAGAATGGAACTCTTGTCTCTAGTTTTGGGTCAAGCAACAAGGAAAGCCGTTTCTTGGATAAAACAAAGAAATATTTTGCCAAAGAAGGAAACCTGCATGCTTTTCCTGTCATTTGTTGTTACTTGTAAAGAGAAAAGCAGAAGGATACTACCTTTTTTTAGTTGAAATAATTTAGAGTTTTTTGAGTTCCATCTCTAACCTGTGTATACATGGTGCTTTATGAATACATATGTTGCCATCATAAACTTTAAGTAACTGCCATGTTAACTAACCAAACGATGCAATGCTGTGGTGAGTTCTTGGGTGAAAAGAGGTTTCGTTTAATAAGCTATTCAGCAATTTATAGGCTCATAAAATACCATTTCCAAAATCAGAGCCTGTACAGCAGAATCCTTCAGGAGGCTGGATACAGCCTCCTGTAACCATTCTCAGCAGCCGGTCACATACACTAAAATAAAACTAGTGCCCAGCACAACCCCATCTTCATGCCTCATAGCAGGATTTAGTTGGTGCATTAAGGACACCTGCCCTTTCACACACATTCCCCTCCTGTCCAGACATTACTATTAGTAGCATTTCTTGGAGAACATCTGTACAAGGCTATGAACATCCCATCCTTCCCTCTGTGTGTTCTATTTTTGGTATCTAAAGATGGTAACTTCACCTTTGGCCTTCAAAAACAGGCATCTATTATATTATTTTCTATTTTGCACACACAATTAAAAGATTTCCACTTGGTAATGTCTGTTTAAGAATAAAAACATTCACCCATCAAAAAACTAGATGCCAAAAGAAGGGAGTAGACCTCTGGTGCCCCAGGCAGAGCGGCTTGTCTGTCAATGAAAATGAGAACTAGCACAGGGTTTGGCTAGGAAACACAGGAAAGGCCATCTATATAGCCTTCTAAAAGCACAGACAGCATAAAAATTCCCACAGCTTACCTTTGTCTCAAAGAAATGGGGATTATCAACAAGATTCAGAGACTTCCGGTGAGTGTTCAGAACTTTAGTGGGAAGAGACATAGACACAGCTGGAAGGCAAAGCCACCAGAAAAAAAAAAAAAAAGGGAAAAATAAAAAAGTTTGTTTCAGTAACATGAAAATTTAAATATCTACATGAAGCAACTATACTAGGTAAAAACAACAAAAATACCTCCAACAGTCAAAATACAGAGGCAACACTTAAGAGATGCTATGACAAGCTCATGTTCTGAACCGTATCTCCTTGCAGGCTTGCTCCAAGAGCTTCTGAGATCAGTATATCAGGGGCTCAGGTGCTACATGCTCAACTTGAACCTCTTGTAATGGCCCATGCCTCAGAAATCTTACAGCCCAGAGACCTGACCCTGCTAAGCATTTTAAACATTTTGACAGGAAGTATGTGAAGAAAGTGGTTTAATTGGTAAGATATCGTCATTGCAATGATAATGCTAAATGCAGGCTAATGTTCTGTTAGCTTCAAATGCTGAATTCAATAGAAGCACTTGAAAGATGGGAGAAAAGGCTAACAAAAAATCTTTAAAGTTATTAATTTACACTGAAGTTAAAGGAAGCCTTCCCTTAACAAGGACTACATACATACATATAAAACAATGCATATTTTGGAATGCATTTGCAAATTCAGACAAAGCATTACTTGGGAGTAAATCCTCCACTCAACCTATTAGAAATGAAGCATTATTAGGAATACTGCCCTCCCTCTCTATTTGTTCTTAGGAATTTAGAAAGTACATGCATGTACTTATATTCTTCTGGTATTGAAGCATTTAATTACATCACAACTTTATTAAAATAAGAAAGTACATTTTGTCTGCCTTTGTACAAAGACAAAAACAATCAATTCACTGACTTGGGCTCTAGAATTCTATCCAGCTGAGAAGCTGTAGCAGTTTCCATAATATTAACTTTGATTAAACGTTACATTTCATAGCAGATTATCTATGTATGCACCAAGACATGGGATACTGCAGGAACATGACAGTAACACCTTCAGATTCATTCTTAGTCCTTGATAACCATAACGTACTTGTGCCACCAGTTCTTTTTCATCAGCAGTATTCTGAAATGCTTGAACTTACCCCTTGAAGGATGCAAAACAGGTTTGCTGTTATTATCACTACATGAAAAACAGGGAGAAATACCTGGAACCTCCAAGCCCTTTGTCTTGGCCATTATTGACAGTATCTCTTCTGTGGAATGGTTTGCACTGAACACAGGTGGTTGAGTCACAGTCTTTGAAGTTGGAGGCAGGTAGGACTTCAGCGCTGTACTCTGCAGGATATCATTTATATACTGATCCAACTCATCCTGGCTTTCTAGTGTTAAATACATAAAATAGAAGGTTTATTAAAGGTAAAAATCATAATTTATCAGTGCTTTCTTTTTCAAACACACCACTCTATTCTTGCTTATACAGAAGGGCACAACAAAAGAGTATCATAAGCAAGAGATTTCTAAGCTGAACAAATTGGAAAGGCAAAAAGAAAAAATATGTTTCTGACACTTTGAAAACAGTTACGTTAGGAAGTTGTTCTTCCCTTTGAAAGGAAACAAAAGGGTTTCTATCTTGCTGGTAGTTCACAGATCACAGTTAGACTTGATGATCTGAAAGGTCTTTCCCAACCTCAATGATTCTAGAAATCTGTGACTCTTACCAGCTCTTCCACTCAAGCTCTTGTCTATATTCCCTCACAGTCACTTCCTCCCTCCAGCCACTTCCATACACACCCTCATTTGCTGACGTACTCATCTTCATACTCATCTTCACGGCAGCAGTTACTGGTCACTGCCATACTATGAACGTAGAAAGAATATGCACGGACTCCTTCTCCAAATTAAGCCATGCAGATACTGTTCTCAGACCGATGCATGAGAAACCCGAATGACTATCAACTGCACACAACACAGACTCTGTACCCAAACTCTGCTGGTAGAACTTGACAGAGAGAAAACATGAAGTGAAAAAACACTACCTCTTTCACAGAAATCTGCTGGATAGCCTCCGTCTTCACTGTCAGGACTACTGCGGCCTTCATTAGGGTCCTCAAACAGTTTCACGTCACAGTCTGGATCCAGGAAGCTCAGATAGGTATGAAAAGAGGTGGTAAGAAATTCTGATAGCTTGCCTATCTTCACCCTGCAATGAGGAACACATGCCAAAGAGCATGAATATCCACCACTTTGATACCGCTTAAAGCTCACTGAACTCTCAAAAACTCCTCCAAAATTTGAGACAGACCTACTGTTAAATCCACCTTTGGTAGCTGCAATGCAGCAGATACTGATACTGAGAAAAACAAATGCAAAAGAATAGGTCCAGTTGAGTACTTACTTAGCTACTAACTGAACTGAACTTTGTTATGCTAACACCTACAGGCCTAACTCAAAGCCTAATTATGCAGGGTGCTGTATGTTTATAAGAAGAGAGACCCCAAACAAAGAGCTAAACTCCAAGGATAACACATGAGAAACTGGGACTAAGAAGTTCCTACGAGCAGGAATACCTCTTCATAGAACTACAGTACTGCTAAAATCAGAAAGCACATTTGATTGTCAGAGGAAGATACTGATTGAGAGAGGACAAGCAGGAAGAGAAGAGGGAGGTATTGTGGCATCATATTAAATGGCTTTTATATGTAGATGAATGAAACACAAACTTACAAGTACTACATGAAATTTACATTTAAAACATGCCCAGTAACTGTGACAGATAATCAGTTTTTGAAACAGAAGCCCACCCAAGGCCAAATATTTCCATTTCCAAAGGTCTGACATTTGTTTTTTCTTATCCATTAATGGCAGTCAGAGATGGTTCACCCTTTGGGAGACAGATCTTTTCCACTGCATCTGAGGTCCAGCTACCATCAAACTGCCACATAACTAACGCTGAAAATTCTCTCTCTGCAGAGTTCTAGTACAAGGTCTGTGAGCTATCACAAGTTCAAAACTGAGGCATGTATAGGATTTAATTAAAAAATATCATGGGGAGACAACAGTTTGAGGGTTCTGACATTACCTTGCACCTCCAAAATAGCCATCCTCTAATTTTCTTATGGTGGCAAGAACTGCTGGATGAATGTCAGTGCCATCATCAACTGAAAAAGAATAATGGAAGAGTTGAAGAGTACCAACACATTATTTGGACATGATAAATTAAGAAAGTGGATTACTGCGTGTTCTCTATGAAGTTAATCATAGAAATGTAAAACAGAACCCACAACTGCTAGCAATACTAGCTTATACAAAAACCCCAAACAAACAATGAAACAGAAAACAACCCTGAAACAAGTTCTACAGGGATTTATGAAGACAAAAACCAACCCACTCAAGTTCCAAAGGGATTTCTATCAAATTTCTTTGGACAGAAATAGTATGGTGATGATGGGAAGATGCAAGGCTATAAAGGGGGAGTAAAACCAAAATTAAATATTACCATGTCATCCAAATTCAGCATACACTTGAGAAAGCTAAATTGTACTTTTGATGTCAGAACTCAGATGCTGAAATGGTCATGCCACCTGTCTCCCCTCAAACCATCTTCTACCCTACTCCCTTGCAGTTTAACTACTCTGCTCAAAACAGAAAAAATAAATTTACCAAGCATAGTGTGTGTGATGGGAAATGTCAGGGTTGGTCTCCCTGTCATCCTCCAGCAAGAAGTGAGGTAAGCCAGCTCTATCTTGAGCATCTCCACAATCATCTGATTGTCTAGAGCCAGATAGAAGTGATGCTGGTCAGTAAACTAGAGAACAGAGAAATAAGGCATATGAGTAGTTGTCAATGCCACCTTCCTGGACAATCTGTTCCAATGTTCTACCACCCTCATAGTAATGAGCTTCTCCCTAATGTCCAATCTAATTCTACCCTTCTCTAGTTTAAAACTATTGCCCCTTGTCCCATCACTACAAGCCCTTGTAAACAGTCCCTCTCCAGCTTTCTTGTAGGCCCCCTTTAGACACTGCAAGGCTGCTATAAGGTCTCCCTGGAGCCTTCTCTTCAGGCTGAAGAACCCCAACTACCTCAGCCTGTCCTTGTAGGAGAGTCCAGTCTCCAGAAATAATAGCAAAACACAGAAACTGTAGGTCTGTTAATAAACAAAGAATGGATGTAGGAAGAGAGGACATGAACAAGCTGAAACATTCTATGCTGGTTTTACTGACAGAAGTAACAAATTATGATCTGTAATACTATTTTCAACAAAGCAATAGGAGTCCAGCCTGAGTATGGGAAGAAAAGTCCAGCAAAATTACTACACAGATCGCAAGGAATTAGCCAAAACAATCTCTGAGCCACTGGCAATTGAGGAAGAACAAGTCCCAGAAATCCAGAGAGAAGCAAACACACTGCCTGTCCTTAAAAAAGAAAAGTCAGGATAACACAGACCACCTAAAACAATTTCAACACCTGAAAGCACAGGAAAACAAAGCCAATTTGAGACTGACAAGGCAATTAAAAAAGGATAAAGCAAGATGGCCAAACAGTCATATGAAAAAACAATCTCAGCAAACTAGTCCAATTTCCTTCTTTGGGAGCAATTAGTTGGTAGGTGCAAGAAAGTGGCTGACAACTCTCAGTTTATGCAAATGTTCACACGAGTGAGCTAAAGAAAACACATCTGAGGAAGCAGAGCTGCTTGACAAACTGTTCTCAGAAGGTACTATTAACCATTTTTTTCAGAATGAGAGGGTATCTAAGTGGGGTCAGCCTTTGCCCCGCACCTAATCAATTTTTCCATGAGAGAAAAGGAACATGAGAGAACAAACTACAAACCCACAAAATTTGTGGACACTAGTCAAAATCAACATAGATGAGTTAACTGCTAATTTCAGGAAGGTGAAATTAAACATTAATTCCACCTCCCTCCAAAAAAATACCTGGCTACAAAGTATCTGGGGAAATATCTGGCTACAAAGTACAATGGAAAATCTTGTGGAGGTTTCAGTCAAACACAGAATACACAATTCTGTGTGTTGCTAATGCAAAGATAAATGACATTTTGGAATATATTAATACATAACTGATACACAGCAAGATTTTAGCAGGAATATTGGCTTCTATTTGCACAGTAAGGTGTGGACAAAGAGGCACTTTGAAAAAAACCATGACTGTAAGGATTTTTTTGCTCATTTGCAAAAGTTAAAATTCGAGTGGGGAAGCAACACAAGAAATAATCTGTTTAAAGCTGTTTGGGGAAGAATGGGAAGGGATCCACATTTTTTGCTGTAATCTGATGTTGTTTGGATGTTAGAAAGCATTGCAGAAGCCATCTATGGGGTCCACTGAATGTCTTCCACTGGAATTTAAAGACTACTAGTCAAACATCTATTCAGTAGTGTGTGAGAATTCTTTATCTTGATCCAGTTGTATGTGTTTAGAGTAGGTCACCCCTCAGCCTTCTAGTACGACCTTCTAGAGTAAGTCTACAGGAATAAGTGTGTCATATTTCATTAAATGTATTAAAAAAAAAAAAAAAGGCATTAATTCTGGAAGGATCCAAACTTTCAGCTACATTGAAAAAGACACTAAACAGAAAACAAAGACAGAATGTCCCTTTGACAGTGCTTTCGACCCTTTCAACAATACAATGAAAAGATTACATCTTACTCTCTTGGGGATTACAGTACTTGGCACGCTTATGTGAAACTAAATTTTCCATCCAAGTAATCAGTAGAAAGATATATTAAGTGACCTATTTTTTGGAAAAACTATTTCATTAGCTAGAGTGTTGGTTCAGGCTGAGATCAGTAACAACCTTGTACTATCGATTTGCTGCATTCTCCTAAGCCAGAAGCCAAAGAAGCCAGACTCTGTATGACAGACGAGAGATTTATCAGCACTTCTACCATGCTGATCATCCAGCGCTCTCAAAAACCCACCAAGCAAAGCACATCTGCTTTATCAGCCCTGCTCTACCTAAAGTAGAGTGACAAGATGTAAAATCAGAGTGCTTCACTAATGATTAGCCATTAAGCAAGCAGTGATTTCCCTGCAAGCTTTACGTGCTCACCTGAGGGGTAAAAGCAAATATTTGATTTCTTATCATGTACAGCTTGGAGGTGCCTAACACTCCAATATGTCGGTGCGGCCGTCCACTTAATTTCATGTTCTTGTTCCGGCCTGTAAAGAAAAGAGAAAGAAAGAAAAAAAAAAAGAAAAAGTCTCACCTAACATTTTCTGTGTGGTTTTCCACAACCACCATTTTAGACAAGGAGACCTACTTCATTGATACCAGCAAGGCAGAAGACAGATAACTGAGTGGTCTATTTTGTAGCAACCACCAAATATATTAGCCAGAGATCTTCAATGGCTTAATTAAAAAGGCAAATTTTAGTTTCACTGACCATGGGATCCAGTCTTTTAATTGCAGTCATTGCTCAGCACCCAAAGTTTACCCACCAAGGAGGACAGGAGGTGTGCCCTTTCATAAACAAGGCCATCAACATACAACAGAAATTGCAGTGCTTTCATTGTAGCACATTAAAAACTCTTGCCTACAGAAGGTTAAATCCAAATACAAAGATAGATTTTAATTCTTTTCATCAGGCTAATTAAGGTCCACTTTTCTCCATAGAGTTTATTAGTGAATTATCCACACTGTACCCTTCACCTGAGCAGCCAGGAGTTGACTTGAATTTGTCTGACAAGGAATATGAGCCAACCAACCAGTTCCCTGAAGAAATACCACCATGAGCATTGCCACAAAAGTCACTGTTAAAAACAATACACCCATGTGTCAAACCATCCTTCTCACACCCTGCCTAGTGAAAGAAAGCTATTATGAATTATTATGAAATAAATGTAAGCTTCAGCAAAGCCCTGCAAATGTTTCATCCATTGAAAGTTCAAGATAAAAGAGACAGATTCTTTCCCAAAAGCAGCACATGCCATTTCCCTTCTCCACGTAAAGGGCACACTTTCTAAGACTTATCTGAAGGCCCCATTACTTTGGATGCTTCCAAAAAACCTGTCTGGTAAAACAGAACAAAACAAAAAAACATAATGGAAAACACCACCACAACAACAAAAAACCCAAACCCACCCCATGAACAGCCTCATACTCCCCCTCAGCATTATGTGTAACTGCATTACCATGGGAACATGCTCCAGACTGACAGGGAAGCATGATATGACTCCCCTTGGCCACTCTGCAAAGTAATCTTACCAGTGCTGATTAACGCCACCTCATTTTTACTTTGTAGTAATATCCACCCTTTTGAGTTCTGAGTTGCTGGCGTTCTTGAAGTAGGAAAACTAAGTTCAATGAGGAATACATGTAACAAATTTTCCACCGAGACCCCATTAATTCCAGCAAGGATTATCAAAAGAGATGGTTCTCAAAAGACTTTCAATGACTATAGTTTATTATAATACCAAATACCTACCCAGCATGGTGTAGAGGTTACTCAGGATGCGAGCTGGTTGCACTCTGAGTGGATGAATGTCAGCAATGCTCTGAACATTGATTCCATGATCTTGCAAGAGATTCTTAATTTGATTAGATTCTGCCAAAACAGTTACTGCATAACAGAAAACAAAATCACTAGTAAGAAGCAACATCTACTCTTTTTAACTGACTGTCTCTACCATCACCTGTCAACTAACACATTTAGTCACTAAAAAATGCACGAAGGCCTCACGACTTTCTTAACTTACAAGCCAGTGAGATCAAAAGGGATTGCAAGAGGATATCAGACAGCTTTTGGTTCTCTTTGCTTCTGAACATGCCATTCTTGTCCACTTTGGAACACAGGGCAATTCAAGTTGGAAGAGTCCTCATGAGGTCTCTACTCCAACATCCTGCTCAAAGCAGGCTCAGATTTATCAGTTTCTTCTGATTTCTTTCAGTACCACTTGTTTGGATCATGCAGTCTTTTTTAGCAGATAGGGCTTTTCCCCCATAAAACAAGGGGAAACAGTTTCAAAACTTTTGCTGTTTTAATACAGCACACTGTAACGACACAGCTGAGTCAATGGACAACAGGTACTATTACTTGTACAGCAATAAATGTTACAGAGGCCATAAAATGACAGAGGTAGGGAAAAAAATAGAGGTCCCAAAATCAGAGAAATTTACAGTCCAAGCTCTGGACTGGGCCTCTTGTCATGCTTGAGGTTTTGCCCATGTTAGGTGGCTTACTGGTTTGGAACTAATAATTCAGTATTCTTCTTTGCATTATAAATACTTCTCAAAGAATGCTAAAAATCAACAAGCACTTCTATTTCTACTGGAAACAAAGCACCTCAGAATAGTGAAATGCCACCCCCATGAGCCACCAACAGGCAGTAAACCCAGGTCACAGTGTCACTGACAAAGGCTGCTCCTGATAAACCAGGTGGGTGCTTTTCCAGAGTGGTACAGGCCCTTGAAAAGCCTTTAAGACCCGATCAGCTGGTGTTTGCCCTCTACTTCATTTTCTGTGTTTGGCTGTTCCTGCACTGACTAAAGCAGCCAACCCCTGCAGCAGGCAAAAGACAGCCCTAAGTCTGGCTGCCTCATCTCCCTCCCTCACTGCTCTCTGGTGCCTCTGAAAAGGGGCTGCACAGAAACCTAACTAAACTGACCCATCTCCCTTCACAGAATTACAGAATGGTAGGGGTTGGAACAAACCTCTAAAGATCATCTAGTCCAACCCCCCTGCCAGAGCAGGATAGCCTAGAGATCACACAGGAACAAGTCCAGGCTGCTTTTGACAGTCTTCAGAGACAGAGATTCCACCACTGCTCTGAGCTGCCTGTTCCAGTGCTCTGTTACCCTCACAATGAAGAAGTATATGAGCATCCTGTTTTCCAGTTTATGGCCATTGTCCCTAGTCCTGTCACTGGACACCTCTGAGAAGAGCTTTATAAACATTGATAAGATCCTCCCTCAGCCTCCTCTTCTCCAAGCTAAACAGACCCATTAGCCCTGCTCTTTCATAATAGAATCCACCAAGATTTCCCTTTTCACTACAAGATTAAGTTTGCTACTCTCCAGTCCCCCTGATGAGTTTTAAAATTTTAACAAGTATTTTTTTAAAAAAAAGTTGTTAAACCTGATCTTCCCTCCTGGAAAAAGGCAACTGGGCAAACAACTCCTTTGTCCTTCTCAGAGTATCACCAAAGCATCTATGTCCCATGCAAAAATCCACATTATTTTTAATCATGTCTTTCTTCTTTTCTGTACATAGGGACGTGACCATCACATGATCCAATTCACCCAGAATGTCCAAAAAGCCCCCTCACCTTGTACTACAACGTCAGGTTTCAATCCAGTGGAGAATCTCCTGTTTAAAGGATCGATTTCACCTGCAGCAAGAAAACCCTAGAATAAATCCAAAAGAAAGAAAAAAGAAAGGAAACAAACAAAAATTAAGTAAAAGGTTTTTGATGACATCTAGAAGAAACTTTAACCAATCTTTGTATTATTATCAGGAAAGCAGGACTTAAAGCCTGGTTTATCTACCCCATCTACCAAGTAGTACATTCAATAAAGAAAATGACTGCACTATTTTTTTGAACAACAAGAAAACTGTTACGACTGATACAAACTGCATGTTCACATTTCCTATTTTAGAGTTGCAGCAACTGACACAATTTCACCAGGCCAGTGATTTTTATTTTTTTTGTGTGTGTGTAGCTCCACTGGGATATTCAGTGGTTCCTTTAACAAGTCTACGGCTAATATGGGACAACTCTGTAGGCATCTTACACTACAGAGTAAGGCACAGCCTAATGGAGCTTGAAACAGGGCAAGATCCTAGCTCCAGGACAGCCAAGTCAGCCTCTAGCCTAGCCATGTATCAAGTCCATCTGACAACTCACTCAGCTTGACAGAAACACACAATTCCACATCTATATAGAAAAAAACTATTCCAAAGCTCCTGAAAGCTCAGAGTCACCCCTCCATGCTTCATGTACATGTTTCTACTGGAAAATACATTGATCCCCTACCTGTCAACCAAACTGTACTTAAAGCCCAAGCCATCTGAAAACAAAATGAAATACAAGCTCACCTACTCTACAAGAAACAATTACCTCTGCTAGTAGGCAGCTAAGGACATATAATGATTGGCCCCAAAGATGAGGCAACTTTCCCACTGGAACACGATCCACAGAGTGGGGATTTTCATACTCCTCATCCACCTGAAAACAAACGCATCAGCAAGAAAAATTACCCTGAAGTTGTGAAGAACAATCAACGTCATGAAAGTATTTTAAAAAATATGTAGCCGATAATCTACCCTTTCTAACCTGCCATTACTACAGACACCGGGATTCTCTTTGTTTTACTTCTAAGGCTGCATGCTTTCTGGGACAAGAACTGTGCTTCCTTGTTGTACACTGCCCCACCCTTCAAAGCTGAAGGTTGAATGGGGACTCTGCGTGCAATTACAGCTTTAGTGTTAGCACCACTACTTCCTCCTCACCATGCCTTTGCCACCTTCCTTCTGGGCAGGTTGTAGGTAATAGTGTGTCTGCTTTCCAACCCCTTGCAAAGATGACAGCGGAACTTCACTGATGTCCACCTTGCTACCTGAAGTAAAGGTGCTTTCCAAAAATGGAAAGTCTTTATTGCTGGTTTAGATTTATCAGCTACAGGAAAACTACAAACCCAACTTTGATCTTGACACCAATACTTTGCACATTGAAGCAGATGCTGTGGTTCCACAATACCTTTTCTGGAGGGACTGCATACAGTTCAGGCATTAGCACTATCCCATTCTTCTCTCTAATAAGTATTCCTTCCAGAGCCTCTCTATACTCTTGTACCTGGAAATATTTTTAAGGAGAGTGAGAATACACATTACAATCAGCAAAACTAAAATAGTAGTTTTAGATTTTTTCCAATAGTACTTTTTCTGCTGAAAGTTCATTTAAAACAATAAAAAGGGGCAAATCATTACTTGCTGATGGAAGATCAGGGTTCACATTCTCAGAGACAGTTCCAGCACCTCAATACACCAGCCTTATAAACATGAACACACATCTTTAACCTGTAACACACTGATGCAGTACAAAACTTCTAACATATTCCTACCAAGAAGTCACTGGAACAAATCCTACAGAAGATTTGCAACAGATGACAATGCAGTGACATGGATGCTTAAAAATTTGCCCCATGGAAAACTTAACAGAAAATCCTCTTGTTGTTGTGGTGTTAGACAACATATTATGAGCAAGAATATCAGACTGATACAAAATAAAGAACATTTTCTATTCTTTTTACCAGAACCCTTATTTTGTTCCATTTCTTAACTATCCCACTCCAAGTTTTTACTCGCAGGGAAGCTGTTGTCAAGCACTACCAGCACCTGCCTCTGAAATCCTATTTCCGCTATCCTTTTCTGAGTACAGTGGAACACACAGAGAAAGGTACCCATAGGTTCCTTATTATGACACACTGGCATTTCCAGTATCCTGTCCTTCTCCACCCTTCAGGGTGCTTTTTCTTTTTTTTTTCTTTTTTCCTCCTAATAACTGCTGCCATTGCAACCACGTGCTTGCAGCAGTAATTGGGGAAGACCAGACACTCACCCAAGTGTTGCAGTGACTCATCCAGCCATGTTAAACAGTGGGAACTGGGAGCAATTGCCTGGCCTGACCATGCTGCAGCACAGCTCATCTGCACACCATAGAAGCAACAAGGTACATACTATCCCAGATAATCCAACCAAGTTCTAGAGATGGCTTTGTGAAGTGGTATTTTACTGACATGACTGAAGTAGTAAACTTTCTGGCCTTTCCCCTCATCAAATAATGCCATCTCTCTCCATCAGATTGTTTTTACTGTGTTCAGGAAAGCAACTTACATTTCTAGTGTCAGTAAGTATTTCACTTGATTGACAACATCTGGTACAGAAAGGCGGCTTTTTGGTCTGAAATTCACTGATTTATTTCTCATGCTATTTTATTTTAGAAGGGGTTATGTTTAGAAATCTCCTGTCCTTGTTGTATACTAGGCAATTTTAAAATCACATATATCTTTTACTTCCTTCAAGCCACTGATCTACACAAGCCCTGGTATGAGTACATTTAGACCTGGCTACTTGTTGCTGTTTAACTTGCCAATACTTTCCAGGTGCTGCTATAACCCTTGGAGGGCTACAATCAATACAGCCTCCCTGATCACTGGATGCCTGACACAGGAAAGGCACAAAGCAACTTGGGGAACTGGTAAAAATGAAATGGCATCTCACAATTCAATCCCCAAATCTCTCTGAATGTACAAGAGGACTGGAAGTAATACGAATCTTGTTCTCAGCAGCCAAGCCACAGAGGCTGGAGGAAAAAGAAGTTGGTCTCATCCTGATGTAACCAGGAAAAGCACATCAAGGTTGGCGACATGACAGAAACGGGCAAATAAGCCCCTTTCAGCCCAGCTGGACCACACCAGCTAACAGGGCCACTCAACCTGGTAGACACAGAGCAACAACACCCCAGTGAGAAGAACATTGTGGCCTCCACCACATCATGAACTGCCCAGGAAGGTGAGATTGGCTGAAGACTGCTCCCATCCTGCTGACTGGGTATCCAACTGATACCCCAAAGAAACATGGAACAAAGCTACAAAATACCGGGCGTAAATGGCTTTGCATTGAAAGTAATTTCTTCCTTCCTCACCTGAATTCTGTCCTCATTAAATACTCCATCGATTAGGAAATATGTCCAGAATACTGGCCACTCACATTCAATATTCTCAAAGAGCTTGAGCTCAGCAGGATCATAGTGCAGCCTGCTTGGATCCTAGAAATTCAATCATACTTGTTTAGTCACAGTGCTAAATCAGTCGCTCATATTCCAATCACTTATTTTATACAAGTAATTAAAACAAAAAAACCCCAAAAAATAGACTAGAAATCATTTCCAAGCAGTCTCTTGACCTCTTTTTAACATTTATTAATTGCTCCCTAGACAAATGAGCCCTTCCCAGTCTCAGAATCTGGGTGTCACCCAGTCTTGATTCTGCCTTAGTTCAAAGATATTTTGGGATGCCTCAGAGACGTGGCTTCCACTTAGGCGTCATAAGCATATCTAAGGGTTCACTCCCTTCAAAACTATGAATTAAATTCTGTCATTAATAATTGCTTTTCAAGCCCTTAGCCTCCTTCAGACACATGTCATTTCTAGGGTGGATACCTGGATTACCTCCAAATGCACTAAGATGTCTTAACAGAAATACAGTACTTCAGCCCTTGATATAAGTGAGACAAAAAGTGTCTATAAACAAGAGAAAACTTTTCCTAATGCCTACTGAAAATATAGATCAGAAGTACCTCTCTGGGTGTCTTGTAACCATCTCGGAGAAAGCGACAGCACCCATAGCGTCCCTGTGAAAACAGACAAAATGGCAGAAAACTTCACATACTGTTCTTCCTCACGGACTAACATCAACATAAAAGTATGTGCTCAGTTTTGTCACTTAGGGATTTTCCTCCCTCTCTTCCACGCACAGATGCACCAAGTCTGGCAACACTTGTTTAACTAGGACTTTTGGTTAAAGGGAGGTTCTGCTCCCCTCTCCCTCTGAAAACATAAAAATAAAGGAAACCCTTACCTGCAATTTGGATATGATTTCACTCTTGGTTACATTAACAAGGTTCAGATCCTCCACTGCAAAAGCCGGGTAAGAAATAATAGAGAGAAGGCCAGCATCTATCTCCTTTGATGTGGATGCCCTTGGCAACATGGAGTACAGAATAGACTGAGCAAAACAGGAACAGAAGAGAGTGATATAGAACAGCTTACCTACTTCAAAGGACTGTGTCAAGTGCAAATGGAATAGATGGTATGATTTGCAAACTGACAGAGAACTCGCTGCAGATTTTTTAACTGAGTTAGAACAAGAAAGCTCCACCACACCTGCTTCCACATGATCTACTAGAAACAGGGTGAACAGCATAGTCTGAAGCCATCCTTACTTACATTGAGCTCTTGGTTCAGTTAATCAATATTTAATTTAAAAATAAAAGGGAGGTGGTGTTGGGTTTTCCCTTAGTAAAGGAAACAGAAGACTCATTTTTACCTGACAATGTTCTACTTCGTCAGGAAGAACATGAATCACTGATTTGTGTCCTCCATGAGCTCCAAAAAGGTCTAGTTCATCAATTGCTTCCAAAGCCGCCTTCAAAAACAACCCAAACAACAACCCAAAATCATTAAATACCTTTTAAGCCAAATATCCACCCTAGCACCTGTGCTTAAGCTTTGAAGGAATTTATGTAAGACAGAAGTTTGCTTCACAGACATTTTAAAGGAAAGCTTGGCAATATTTTAGAAAAATTAAATATTCCTGTCTTTCTGCTGGGAGGATAGAGCACTAACGTGCTGGTGATCCTTCTTACAATTTAAAGGCAATGTAAAACACCAGGGCGCTGCACTTCCACTGAAATAATATCTAAATATTAAAGCACTTGGTAAAAAATGCTTCTCATGTCCTATATTCCAAAATAACCCCCATTCAGTGGCCTTTCACTCCTCCTGCCTGAAGGGCTGTTCAAAGAGAAAGGTTTGTTCAAGGCACTCCAGAACCAGCAGAGGCTGGAGCCCTGAGCATCACCATCTCTGACACTATTACTTCCCAAGGGAAAGAGAAATGAGACATTTGCTCTCTACACAGCACACCGAGGCACACCATGCTCCATGTCAACAGGTGAACCACCACACCCCATACCTCTCAGCTATAATGCATTTTTTTAGTGAAGACATTAGCAGCCCAAGCACCAACTCCATTTGGGCACTCCTACTTCAATCTAGCAGGCTACAAAACCTGGCTTTGCAGAAAAGGGGTGTGCAGCACCACACAGGGAACATGGCAGTACGAGAGCAAGGATTGGAGAGCCAGAGCAAGGCTAACAGAGCTTTCCTCTGAAATGCATATTTGTTGTGGTAGCACAAAATGTTGCTCCATGCCCATTTCAGTCCTGGAGGTTCACCATTATGTCAGTCTCTGACAAAGGAAAGCTCACACAGCCAAGCTTGCTTTATCTCTGTGGATCAAGGGTATTTTTCTTCTTCCAACACAAACATGGATTTACTGGCTCTGCAGAGCTCCTCTCTCTAACTGAGCACTAGAGCAGCAGAGCATCCTGCTGAGGAACTGACAATCAGGACCACGGGCAGTCCTAATGGTGCAAAAAAGCACCACGATCCACTCCAAGGCACACACAGTGTGTTGCCATGGGTGGCCACAGAAAGCAGGTATGTGAGAGCAATGTTAAGAGGGAGAATTCCTGAAGCAGATTAAAAGCCATCTACCTCATAGTTATCAATCTCATACTGGACAGCTAAGTAAAAACCTCCCCCACAGACACTGCCCCATCTCTATTTGAACTATGGCCAAGAACAGCAGTTTCTCACTCCTGTAGCCTCAAAAGATCTTGGTAATTGATAAATCCTGATGAAATGCAACTACACCTTTGACCTTAATGATGTTTGGCTTCTGTCAGTCCCCCAGACACCATGTAAAAAGGTAGTTATCAATTACACATTTACATTTATGGCCTTCTGAGCTTCATTTAGTATCTCTGTGACCTCGTGCTATGGTGAACCAAAAATACCCACTTTAAGTACATCTTTACTCATTTTCTCTCTAAATTACTCATGAAGCATTTTCTGCTGTGTCCCAGAATTTACATCTGACAATCTTAGCACAAAAACATCACATAAAATACTGGGGCTGGAGAATTAAGAAAAAGGGACAGAAAAACAGAGGCCTCTTTATGAGACTGCACCTCACTGAATCTATCAGATTCACGGCTCAAGGAATCTGGTACCCTTCTTCCCGTTCCCAGAATAACTGTGCCGAGATCCTTCAATGAAAGCCATTTTCACAAGGATTTTACACTAACAAATACTCACTCACACCCAAACAAAAATTCTTATACAATCGGTTAACTATCGCAGTGGCCAAGAAGACTATGCAAAGGAAGCCATCAGGTTGGTCAGAGCCCTTCAGTGTGACAGAACAGCCACAAAGGAGGTGTCAGGAAGACATTCTCACTTTGGCCATCCCTACGGAGCTTGCGTTCAGTTCAGGGATGCCCTGGTTTGTCTTATCACCGCGTTCCCAAATTCCATAATCCTGCAACAACAACATCAGCAAGGAAAAATTGGCATGATTATAGAAGGAATCAGTGTCCTCCTCTCTCACCCCTCAACAAAACCAGACCCCTGCATGAAATTCGTTTGTTTTCCTTAAAAAGGCAGGGGGGAAAGGTCTCCAAAGAACCCCTCCTCATTTTAAAGAGTAGCATATAAAAATATATCCCAGCAGCGTCAAGCCTACAGTCATGAATTGTCTTCACAGAACACACAAAGCCCTTTATCCTTCCCCTGTGCATGCTTCCCCCTGTGCTCCTTCAACTTGTCACTTTCCAAAAAGTTTAACACTTTGCTCTTTTTAGAAAGGCCCATATGATTTTAATGAGACATCACAAAAGATTATTAATTATCAATAAAGGAAAAAATATTATTATGATAGAACAAGCATACCTCATCTGGGCAGCAGTAAATTCTCCACAGCCCTCCCACCATCTACAAAGATGCTGCTCACTGTGTAAAGTACTGACAGGTTCTGATCTCTTCTCATGGAAAAAGTACATATTTCCCTTCTCCATCACTAAATGATTTCCCACCAACATCTGAACAGCAGTCAGGTGAGTTAGATATCACTAACTACTTACAGCAACTTTGTAGGCAGCTTCTATGTAAAAAACGAGATTCTGAATAAAGGTAACTTCATCGAGGGTGAAGATAATACGTAACCCTGATTAAAAGAAGAGAAGAGAGTAACTGTACTGTATCAGAACTGAAACATTGACTTTTCAGTAGGTTTCCTGCTTTTGCTTGTTTACTACCAGCTACTGCCCACTTCAGGAAGAAGTTCTTTACATTGAGGGTGGTAGAACAGTGGAATAGGCTGTCCAGGGAGGTGCTTGAGGCCCCATCCCTGGAGATATTCAAGGTGAGGTTGGACAAGGCTCTGAGCAGCCTGGTCTAGTTGAGGGTATACCTGCTCAGTGCAGAGGGGCTGGACTAGATGACCTTCAGAGGTCCCTTCCAGCCCTAGCCATTCTATGATTCTAGGAAATCAATGGAAAAACTCAAGCATATTTCAAAAGATCAGGCAGCAAGCCTTGATACTTGTTGCTGATAAAATACTTCAAATGCCACCAGTACATACTGTTTCAAAGACCAACCAAAGCTACCCCTGGGAGGGTGGTGTTCAGATACCATGGGTAAAAAGAGAGACAACTGGGCCAGCTCTGGCTCTCAAGAGCAGTGCATCCCAATTCCCACAGCTCCCCACCCCTCTGCCCACTTAGTGCTCTACCAGGACAACCAGGCACCCGCTCTGAAGGAGTCAATTGCAAGGGACTCTATGAGGACAGAAAAACACATAAGGAAACACATTTTTATCCTCACAGGAGGAGTACAGTTGAGAAGAGCACAAGATAAAACAGCTCCAGCAAGAAAGGGAACATGGATCGCACTGGGGTACCTAATTCAATGTCACCACTCTCTGAGGAAACTTTAGGATGCTCTACATAGTGTTCAGACACGAAACTCTTCTCTGACATGACTCTGAATATCTCGTGTATTTCTATGCATGCAAACATTAAGAGAATGGACACTGCCAGTTACCATGAAATCCTAACTAAGTCACATCTCATTCCCAGATAAATAATACTTTCTTCTGAGTAATAATTATGTAAAGGTCTTTGAAGCTAGTTACAACTTTTTTTTTTCCTTTTTAAATAACACTAAAATAAAAAGACTGCAACAGTACTCAAGGCAAAAATATCTTCTGCTTACCTGATGCAGTCATTTGTGCCAAGAAGAGCAGGTAAAGGGAAGTTGCATCCACTTGCAGATGCCCCCACTGGTCATCCCCAACCACTGTGGCACAAGTTGCAGAGTTATACTTGGCATGTAGGCAGTCTTTGGTACTCTGTGTGCGTTTGAACTTCTCTACTTTATCTACCTAAAAAACACCACAAATCTCAAATCTGAAACAGTCTGGAAGTAATTCTCCAAATTGATTTCAAAATTAACAACTTTTCTTAGGTGAGGAGAAATTTGAGGTCTTAACTTTTGTTACCTCACTTCAGTGTGTTCTGATTAGTCAGAGCACTTAAAAACAACTCTAACTTTAGGCTCCAGCTAAATCCACATCTCTTCAGGGAAGAATAAGATGAAATTACCTTGTTGAGTTCAGATCTTGGTTACAGGTATGCATCTTGGTGAAAAACAGTTTGCAAAGGCAAAACTGCAATTTGCTACAAGCACAATCTCAAAAAGGTGCAAGTAAATCCGAGTTTTGCTGAAGAGTTTAAAAAAGACTGCCCACACCACCACCTACACACATGCAAGAAATTCACTCTCCAGAAAAGAAGAAAGGAATACAGGCTTCAGGTGAAATGCTTTGTAAATGCCACACGTACTGGTTCAACTCATACCTATGACGTTACCTGTCTCATCATGCACTGTAGGAGTCCTCGCATCAGCTTCACAACATTCTGGGGGAACAAAACAGAACAGTGACACTCTCCCAGGGCCAGCCTCATCAGCTGTTACAAACATTCAAAAGCGGCAAAGTCCACACCCTCTAATAACGCCCTGCCAAAGGCCAAAAAGTGCATATTTGCCTGAAATGCTTTATATGCCTTTTTTTTAATGTACTGGTTGATTTTTATTTCCATATCCCTATCTTGGAGAACAAATCTTTACCCAAAGGCCATCTCTAAACAGTGGAGCAGCTCTTTGTGGTCCTTCTATCCAGCTAAGGAAGTAAGAGGAATATTATGTCATATAATAATAGCAATAATAATAGTAATAATACTACTGGTGATTATTTTTATAGAGACAGATCCAGGGAACACTGGTAGATGACTGCAAGACATTGACATGACTGGAAAACCTGTGGAACTTCTTCTCTTTTTTATACAGTAAAACAGAAAGCAGATGATTAATGTAAAGAAAGCTCCTTTAGTGCAAGATTTTGCATTAAACAAAGAAATTGATCCCATCTTTTCATCCAAAAACTATTATAGACTCAAAATATGATCTCACAAACTGAGCCAAGGTTATTCTGTCCCCACACATCTCCCTGGTTTGAGCAGTACATGTCAGCGTAAAATTTACCCAGTGCTTTCAAAGCAACAGCAGGACACTGACACTAACGGTTCCCTCACTTCTCATTTAACTCACCTCTACACTCTCACTTCTGACACCCACTTTCCTAGCTGCAGATTATAGAAATTAACTGTGTGAGTTACTTCTTCTTCCAATTCTCCAGGACGTGAGTTGTACCAGTTTGGAGACTGTTACCTTGTCTGGTGATCAAACAGGTCTATACACTGTGAGTAACTTCTGCGAGATGACCCAAGTGCCCATTTCACAGACTGCTAATTTAAATGGCACGCTTCTCCTTACAAGGAAGGACAGTCTAGCAGATAAACTGCTACCCTGGCATCCAAATGGCTTAGGCTTGATTCTCAACGATCAGCCAACTGATAGAAGTTTGAACCCTGTATGTATTTGTTTTGTTTATATTTTAAGTCAGATGTCAACCTCTCTGTCGCAGTTCTCCAAATCCTGCTTGACAAAAGGCTACTGGGAGCACTGCACGCTGTGTGCTGCGATGGATACGAACCTGACAGGACCAAGACACATAGGCCAAGCTGGGAACACTCTGCCAGATCCTAGACATAACAGCCATGTAAACATGCAGTTCAAAACCACTACCATATGAAAAAAAACCCCAAACCCAACAGCGTAACCGGTTTACACCAAACTCTGACCTACCTGCTCGAGCTCATAGGCTTTGGCCTTATCCTCATCCCGGTCCGCGTTCTTCCGATAAGCCATCCCAAGCCCCCATACAGCCAGGATGCTGTAGATGTTGTCCCGTACCCAAGCATCCTTATGGTCCGTACCAGCTGAAAGCAGCCCTGTAACTGGATTCTAGCCACAGCAGAAGGAATAAAGAACAAACATTACTACCTGAAATCGCATCTTTCCCTATCAAAGGCTAACAAAACAAAAAAGGAAGTCAAAGATGATTTCACACTGACTGCACACTGCAGCTGCTCACAATTTTCCAACAGAAGTGAGGTCTTATCTTTCTTGCCCAAACTCACGTAAGCAAAAACCAGGATTTCTTTGAACACTTCAGGATATAAAGCTTATAGCGTCATGCTGGGCATCATTATCCACATAAGATCATTAGCTAAGTCACTTGATGAAACTTGAAATACAATGACAAAAACAGGAATTTATATGTTACATATTTGTAAGGAAAAGAGGGTACTGAGTTAATATTAGAAACGGAGTCTGGGATCTGTTCTTCTCTATGCCACTGCTCTGTAGCATAATCTTGATGAAGTAAAAAAACACTACCTCCCTTCTAGGAAATTAAAAAAGTGTTTCTAGTTATTTACCTGCTTGGTTTATGACAGCTAAAGCATGAATGCATGCAAAGCCTTTTTACTTCCTCCTTTAGAGAATGTACAGAAAGACAAATTCTGACAGTGTTGAAAAGCAGCAGCATCTGAAAACCAGCACACTCTGCGTAATCTCCTGCGTCCCAAACACTCCATTACATTTTTTCATTGCATCATTACTTCCCATGGCTTCATTATCATTATTTTTTAGGACCATCTTTCTCAGCTGTATGTTCTTCACTACCAAAAAAATGAGGTAGAGAAGCAAAAGGTCAATAGAGCTTTCAATCAAATTAAGTCTTTACAGAAAATTTCAGTGAACGAAGACCAGTTGCCAGGGCTGGTGTGACAAGGGGCGAAGATTACAATAATAAAGATAAGGAAAATGAAAAAAGAATACATACACCATTTTTTCACTTCTGCCACATACTGGTTCATCAACTCCTTCCACAGTTTTGAAGTTTGCATGTGACAACTGAACGTGACATGGGTGATGGCCTGGCACACATGACCGTGCACAGTCAGCGCTACTGTTATGGTTTAAATACAGCAGTGTCTGGTGGAGAGGAGAAATGTAATCCTGCTGAAACAGTCCCTTCAGCATGGTCTTCACAAACCAAGCGACAACAGCAGGAACACCTACTCATCTACTTGCTGGGGAAAGTAGCACATAGGAACTCAGAAGAGCTTAAAAAAACCTTCTTTCTGAACTTGAAAAGTCAAACCAAGGAGTAACAGAAGTGAGCAAGCAAAGAAAGGAGACCCAGCTCCCGGTCCGGCGCTGAGCCCGCATGACAAAAACCAAAATCATAAAAGGCAAACTGCATGTTCCCAGTATTTTTAGAGGGCACTTTGTTTCCCTCCCTCCCATGCAAGACAGTAAATGTCTATGTACCTGCAGCCCTGGCTTGTCAAAGATCACCCTGCTGCCTGAGAAATGATCATTTTGGGGTTTTTTCCCCACCCTCCATGCTGGGCTGGCTGCCAGCTCTAAAATAAAAATTCCTCCAGGTACCAAGATGGAAATCCCAGAAAAACAGCCCTTGCAAGACTTTAAGAGACTATTCAGTCGCCAGGGAGGGACCTGCCTGCATTCAAGAGGCTGCATTAAACACATTTAAGGGCAGTTACCTCCAGTGCAGCATCTTTGTGTCCTCTACAAGAAGGTTCCAGTTCTTGGGGTGTACTGGGCTGGCTCTCATGGGCTGACAACACATTGATGCATGCTCAGAACAACACAGTAAATTAATTAATATTTTAAGTGTTTGGGTTTATTTGTTAGAAAGCCTTTACTCTTAAAAACTACAATTATTTCCTTCTGTTACCTGCTGACACCACATGAAAAGCACAACCCTTACAAGGTGCTAAAAGAACCCAAGGAAACACTGAGTGTGCTTAACCCCAAAGATATCAAACTTAGCTAAGCTAGTTCTTCAAAGCATTACATCCACGCAGGGATCACTAATTGGACTAGTAGATCTCATCCTACAAATCACACTGCATATATGTATCCACGGAGTAAAGTATTCTACCAGCACCCATGAGCTCTCTGAGCTGAGAGTGCTGCAACAGAAAGCTGATGGATGGCCTAGACTTTAAACTGTTGTACCATGCCAATCCTATCTGTTAGTCTGGAGACAAAACAAACAAACAAAAAAACCCAAAACACAACACCTGTCCCTATAGGGAACCAAATGCTAATGAGAGCTTCAGCAACACAGGCACAAAAATATTTGGGTTCTAATCAGAGCAGCAATACAAACAAACTCATATTTAGCACCCTGCTGAAAATCAATTTAATTTGCATCTGCCTCATTAATCCACCAGATGAAAAATCATGTAAGCTTTAGAAAAGTTTGTAGACAGATTGTTTGTGTGAAACGGGACATACCACAATTGGGGTCACCCATAAATGTATGCCAGATGTGCTTTCCTTATCAACTCCATATGCTTTTCTCTTACAGTACTTTGCCAATACTTAAAATGTATACAGACGGTAAGTTTTGCTATTTTATGGACATATGTTAAGGTTCATGTTTTTTCTTATCTCATTCAAACTAACAAGTCTAATAAGCAGCTGAGAACAGCCTTCTGACCATGCTCTTTAGTTACTCCTCAGCTACAGCACCCAAGCAGCCCTTCGGCCCCTGGCCTTAGGGGCATGTGCAATAGCTGGCAGACCCCACACCACAGCAGGCCACTAAAAGCAATGCAAAGGCGTAAAGCAGCAGCCAGTGTTTGGGTCTCAGCCTCCTTGTACAACCTTTAACAGGATCATACCTACCACCGTGTGTGCTGCAGGGACTGATCAGCAGAATGCGACATTTGCAAAACAAACAAAAAAAAAACGTGCTATGTGCCCAGTCATGAAAGGTGCTGCACAGGGAAAGCTGTCAACCCTGGTGAGCGGCCTGAACCTGTGCTTTGAATGCATGTCTTCCTCATAGCACGTATATTCACAACTAAAATTTGCCTCCAAAATGACACTGATTTAGAGTGATTGGAAGGAATGTAAGATCCACGGCTGCTACTGAGGAACCTGACCCCTGGTGTACTAAACACTGCCTTATCAAAGTAAAATGTTCCTGAGCTGCATCTGTAGGAGATCAAGCTCACTACTGCCCTCCGGTCAGAGCCCACCAGCTGACATGCTCAGTCTGTACTTCTGGCATGCCTGTGGATACAAGGTACAAGGTCACAGTCACACATCACCCCAGCACTGAGCAGCAGAAGCACCTCAGAGGCACCTTAAATGCCTCCTGGCCCTTCTGCCAGGCTGCTCCTGGGCAAACAAATGGCTTAAATTCCTCTCCCTGGCTCCATCCTGTAAAGCACCAGTAAGGCACTACAGTGCCTTAGTAAGGCACTACCATCAGCTTAGTAAGGCACTACAGTGCCTTACTGGCTCACCACGGGTATTCTGCTCCCAAGCAAGACAAGGCTGCACATCGCCCAAGGGGAACTGTCCTAACTTGCCCAAGCAAGCACTGCATCTCTCCACCCAGCTGAACAGGACATTTTCAATCTACAGTGAAAAAAAACCCCAACATAAAGAGCATAGATATAGAAAACAAATCTAGACACCTCACAGCATCTCTCTGGGCCCTCTTCTGATATTGTTGCCCCCCTCCCTGCCTTGCTTCTTGCCTGTGTCTTGCTTCCCACACATAGGAGAAAACACCTTCCCCCACCTCTGAAGTCTTCCCAGCATTGAGCACTTAGTAGAAAAGGCAGGACTGAGTCATGAATATGCAGCCAAGCACCTGTAAATAGCAATTACAAAATTCTGGTCACTGGTATAATCTCCCATACTGCTGTTAAATTACCCTTTATTTTTATTATTATTATTGTTAACCATTACTGTCATTGAGGCACAGCTTTCACAGAGCACGTTTGATCTCTGGATCTCAGAGGCTCCATCTCTCTAATGGAGACTGCTATCAGCATCCTCATCCTATAAACACAGAAATCAAGGAAGGCATTAGAAGCCAAAACAACTTGTCCAAGGTCATCTCACAGACAAATGGCAGACTGGAGAACAACTCAAAGCATTTCCTGCACCTCAGCACAGTGAGAGCGAGCAAATTACCTTCTCACACCACTATGTTCTTGCATTTGCTTCTAATGCCCTTGCACATTAGTTTGTGCATTAGATGTTTGTGTGCGTACACAAACATCAATTCACAGGTACGTGGACTCTGTGCCCATAATCACAGTCAGTAACAAAAATCTTAAAGGTCTAAGTGGATTTGAGTCCTAACCTCTTCTTTCACTGCTTTCCAGTTTCTTGTAACTTTCAGCAGCTAAGTACACTTGGGAACTGCAAAACCCCTGTTGCTCTTTTCTTTACCTACCGGACTGTTTTAACCCAAGCGTGACACTGCAGAGAGCAGGACGCTACCCGCTTACGCCCTGGCCAAAAAGCACCGAGTGGGCAACAGTTTCTTCCCTGCCAGCCCTGATCTCTTCCTTCTTTTACCGCTCCCGTACAGGGGCAGCCCTGCCCGACAAGCCAGAGCCCAGGAGGCCTAACACCGGGAGAAGCCACCGCACTGAAGGCAGCTCTGCAGCAGCTGCCCCAGTCAGCAGCCGCCGGCCGGGGTCGGGCCTCCCTGGGACGTGCCCCGCCGCACACACGCACGTTCCAAAGGCCCTGCACGGGAGCTCCGTGTCGCTGGGAGTTAACGGCGTTACGGACACGTATATATAGAATCGGAAGGGGCGGGTGTGTATCGTATGGCCACAAACACATTCTATACACAGGGTTACGGTTTGCGGGCTCAGACGTGCTGTTTTCCAGTTGTTTTCCAAGGTGCGCTGACACAAGAGGGTCGGCGACCACCCCCGCGGGGCCGCACCGCCTCCGCCTCCCTCGCCATCCTCTTCAGGCGGGGATGCGGAAAAGAGGTCAGGCGCCGTCACAGAAGGTGTTTTCTTCCACCCTCTGGCCCCGTCGCGCCTCTTGTGCAACCAGGCCGCTGACACCGGCCCCGCTACCTACAGTCGCTCTGCCGCAGACCTTGCTCCGCGGTTCGCCCGCGTCTCCCGACCGGCCCCGTGGCGCCGGGCACTCCCAGACCCGTACGAGCGTTCCGCGGCGGTGGCGGCGGCTGCCCTCACCTGGTGACAGAGGATGGTCTGCTGGACCAGGCGGGCGTAGCCGTCCAGGCGCACCCCCGAGTTGCTGCGGCTCCTCATCGCCTCACGGCCGGCCGGCCCACCTGCCCGCAACCCCGCGTCTCCCGCCTCAGTCGGCCCGCCTGCCAGGCCCGCCCTCTTCCTCCCGGCCGCGAGAATCGCGGCGGCAGCCGGAGATGGCGGCGGCCTCCTCCTTCTGTCGCTCCGGCCGGCGAGGCGGAGCGGGGCGGGGCGGGGCGGAGCGTTGCGTCCAGCCTCCTGCCTCCCTCCTTCCCTCCGGCCGGCCGGCGAGTTGCCGGAGCGGCGGGAGTAAATGAGTGCGCGCAGTTTCTGCGGCGCAATGATGGGGAGCGGGAGCGCCAGCTTGCAGACCCCCGGAGAGCTAGGACGCGTCCGTGCGGGTGGAACGCTTGAAATCCCAAACTCGGCTTTTCTGAAGCACCGGCAGCGTTCTCCGTGCGGTGTTCGCAGCTGCTTTGATGAGCCTCGGCGCGCTGCCCCGGGAAGAGGCGGGAGAAGGGCGAGCGGCACCGCAGCCCGCAGGGGCGCCGGGGGGGCGGGCCGTGCCCAAGGGCCTAGCTGGGAGTAAAGGCAAGGCCGAGCAGCGTGACCCGCAGCGCCACGGGTGACAAAAGTCAGCCGAAATTGTCAAAAATAAAGATTTTATATGTTCCCTTCATAAGATGAAACGCAAAAGGCCATAACAGTTGTTGGAAGCCTTTCCCCCCCCCCCCCCCAACAATAAAAAATACAG
>WUAM01000310.1:1641088-1657513 GCA_024336885.1 Actenoides hombroni
TGTGTTTCACAAATCGCGTGTTAGTAACAAAGTTTTTTAATTTTGGCATGGGGGGTTCAAAAGAGAGAGTTTTGAAAAGGAACGTGGGGGGGTGGGGAGGGGAGATAGAGAACTAATTTTACAAGCTCAGTTTGGAAAGCTGTTCAGGGCATGTCCAAATGACACTTCCTGAAGTCCATATGCAGCCAGTACATCCAAATGGACAGTAACCGATTAAAGGGCCAGTGCATATGAATTCTCCAGCTTTTACTCTGCACATCCGAGAGGTTATCTTCTGAGATTATCCTGTTGATATCCTGTTGACTACCTGCTGTCTTCTGATAGCACATGCCAGGAAACGAGGAGAACTCAGCCTCTGTGAGTATGTTCTACAATGTCATACTAAACAATCTCGCTCATGGCATGACTTCTTAGCCTCAACTCTTGATCAATTGGAAAAAATACCTCAGGCACACAGGAGTAATGTTCTGTAAATTTTGCTCAACTTAGGTTTTTGTTCACTACTGACTAGTGAGTTATTTTTCTCTTTGAAAAGTTGATTGTCTTTACTGAGAGCTCAAACCAGAAGCGTGACATTTGTCCAGGAGGAGTGTGAAAAACTAGATTATGTCCACTGAGAAAATATAATTTTTTAATAAGTACATTCAGTGGAGATTCATATCTAGTTTTCTCAATAGACAAATAAGCCACACCAGTCTGCAAGAGAAACTGATTGGAAAGCTACATACACCTGCATTTCAACTTCTTAGGAGCAGAGCAGAGGGGTAACAATTCAGTACTGTTAGAGCAGGAAGGATAGAGAATTTTACTTCTGATTGTCTCCTGCAACAAAGGCATATTTCTGTTAGGCAAAAACACCCTTAAAAACTCCACAGGGAAATAAAGAGCTCTATAGAAATTCTGTTTCAATACTTTGTAACCAACAGTGAAGCAGCCCCCTCTCAGCAGTGCTCTCTTCACTTTGGTGATTTTATAAGTCACAGTTTCGATTTTCTTCTATTTTTCCTCTCCTAAGCAGTTTCCATGTGAGTATTCCATTAATATTCTTCCTCATATTATCTCCTACATAATTTCTTTCTTACGTTCAAGCTATATTGTTAGCCTATATTTTTTTCTTCTTCACTCATTGTTTTAATAGGGTTTAATATATGAAGAGCTTTAAAACACGCCTGAAGTTTATTGTCATATATTCAGGTGACAAGAAAAGTGTTAATAGCAGCTTCTGGTAAGTAATTGCTCTAATAATGAACAGTACCTATTATTTGATATATAAATCAGGAGTTCCCACTGAGTAGGAGAAATGGGTATTTTAAAACTTCATCTATAGTTCCTTAAACCAGGTATGTGGTATTACTTGTGAGGATATCCTGAAATATTCTGACCCTATGCTTAAGAACAATATTATAATGAAGTCATCACATTAGCATGAAAGAGCAAAGCACTTCTGTTTTAAAACAAGAAAAATAATAGCTTGAAAAATTCTGTTTTGCATTATACATACCATTTCCATTCGCATGCACTGAATAATCATTATTCATTAGCAGCGTTGTAGAGTTAGTGGAGTTACTGTTTGATTGTAAAGAATTGGAAGAACTGGATACTCCTTGATTTACAGTCTGCTTCTTTAAACCATTAGTAGCAGTTCTACTCCAGTCTACAATAGATATATGTTACAGAAAATAGCACAACTCATACAAGCAATATATTAAAATATAGTTAATAATGCAACTGAATTAAAATAAAAACAAGGCTTTACCAAATCTCCTCACAGTATTCTAGACAGAATTGTATTCTCCTATGAATTTCAACATTCTTGATGTTTAAAATCATATGAATCTTGTTTTTTCTCTTGTCCTTTTTTTAATACAAGCAGCCAACTGTCAGTTTTACGACTGCAAACCAGATCAGAAAAATAACTGAAGTACAGTTGATCTCCTAAGTTAAAGTGTATTAAAAATACATAGCTGTATGGTAAGTCAACAACATAGCAATAATATGTTATTCTGCATAACAAAATTACAGGATTTTTTTTGTTGCTTATGCTTCACCTTGTTTTTGTGGAAATCCCTGGTAAAACTACAGCCGACTCAGAAGCTGGAACAAATCTTACAGTTTCTAACTGATCAAAAGTCTTCTGCAACAATGTGCCTTTTTACTGCAGTGGAAGCAGTTAACAGCTTAATCCAACAGCATGTAAGAATTGTATCAACTACCACCTTTAAAGGGTATAATTCTAGAGGTTTTATTATGCCTTGGATAAATGCAACTGCAGCAACATTATTTACTGAATTTTTTAAAAACGTATTACTAAATACTAAGAACATAACACTGAGTATAAGTACTCAGAAATTTACAAGAACATAAAAAAAAAAGCAATATTTATATTTACCAGAGTTTTCAGCCAGCCTGAATTTCCCACAACAGAGATATCTTCTCCACTGTTTACGGACATTCTCCTTTGTTACACAATAGAAGATAAAAATGAAGAACCCTGCAAAGCAATAATGTTAGAGAGTTGCAAAATTGACTTTTACTACTTCTTAATGAACAGTGTTTTGGTTTTATTTCTTTTCTATTTTCAATCCAAAGTAAATTACACAATTCTTTGGAGAAAAAGTTTACAACTCTGAACACTGAAGGAGTACTTTTCTGTTACATAGATGAGACAAATCAAACACACAAATGCAAGAACAACAAATATAACCAAATCCACAAAGTGCATAAAGTTTTCTTCTGTCAAATAAGAAGGGAAAATTTCTGTGGATCCTGAAATTTACTTAACACTTTTAGAAAATAATTCAAAGCAATGTCAAACAGAGGGCATGATATGACACTGTCAGCCTACGCAGCTGTTAGCATATGGTGTGACACTGTCCCGTCTTTTATTAGCAGCTAACCTGTTGCCACCAACCGTAACAGAACCTATGCTACAGAGTTTTGAGCATTCATACACAGAATATAACTCATCTGAAATAGATGGTACCACCTTTACCACCAATTCAAAGCCAAATAAGAAGGGATGGGGGTCATCCCTGTCTCTTGCCAGTGACACATTACAGACTCACTGTTTCTCATTCACTTCTAACTGACCCAGGGTGGGAACTAACTTTCCTTGCTTAAAAGTCCATTGTCATCATTCCCCTTTAATGAAAAGTGGCACTCCATCTTTGCACAATTTTCCAGCTTCAATGTGTCCCTGAGAACAGATGTGTTAAGTTTACAATGAATAGAAAATAACAGGAAGGAAAATTAAAGTAGCAGACTGGTGCAGATGCACACCTATGTTATGTTTACTCTGCCTTTAAGGCCAGTTAAGCATGTAAAATCCCACTGGAAGACATTACTCCCATCTTTCTTTGCTTAGATATCTTTCTTAACTTTGGCTTTCAGGATGAATTTTCGAATGTAATTAAGTGTTGCTCTACAAGGATGGTTCTATGCCATTTTCAAATACAGTTTTGAAACACGGGCATAAGCTTAAATAAAGTCAATACAATTTATGCACCTTTATTACTTCAAATATAAACATTTGCTCAGCAGCTAACTTAAAACTGGGTAAAAGGGGAATTTAGCTTCACATTTCAGATTAGTCCGACCACACAGAATCTAGTCATGGAAGACCTGGGAAGATGTGGGTTCAATCCCTCAAGTTACCAAAGAGTAAGGTACTCAAAAATCAACATAGCAAATAGGGGAGGGGTATGTAACTGAACTGCAATTTGCATTGTTTTAGTCTCTCTGGGAAATCAGCCAACCAGTCATTTAAAGTGCCATTCAAGCAAAAGTTTGGATCCAAACTTCAGTAGGGCAATTGAGATATACTCAGATAACTGTAGGCACCTACAGTACCTCCTGAGAGCTTTTGTAGCCTCCGAAACGCTGCTTTTGGACATGTCCAGTAGCATCCTGGCCTTTGCAAACCCACATGCCTTCATATCTCCTTCCTATATGTTCTTAAGTACTAAAGGCTTGCTTAAGAGTTCAACCATTACATTTTACATGTGCAGCCTTGCCTGTCTCAAATGGCCCTTTGTCGAATGTCACACCTCACCCCTAAGCCTTAGTTGTAAGTGGAGAAATGAATGCTTAGAGTAAAGGAGATTTTACAATTGATCTGTTAACTAGAGAAACAGTTACTTCCAATGCTGTCTGGTTTGTATACATTTTTTAAATGATAGTATTTATATCTATAAATATACTACACCTATAAATAGTAGCTAGCTTTCCTGTACCTTACTGTAACATAACTGCTATTTAAGATCACAGTACAGCAGTATCTTCTCAAATTTAATTAACATATTAAAGCACATATCAAAATTACATCTTTGTTGTTGAATCAAAAAATATGCTATTTCCAAAAATTTTGTTCATTATATTGTATGCAATGGGCTGTCACATGAAGGATAAACTCACCTTGCAAAGTGTTGAAAATGGTAAAGAGGTAAGTAAATACCTCATTTACTGTGAAGAAAGCAAATCCCCAAGTAATTCCCAGCAAGAATGTGAGGCCAGCCACACTCCTAAGGTCTTGAATACTGGTTTTTCTTTGAGCACCAAGTTGTTTTTTCTTTTTGATGCGACAGAGCTGGATCAGCACAACAATGAACATGCTGATATTGATCAGGAATATCAGGCAAAAGTATCCCACAGCAGTAATATAGAAGACAATGCTATTTTTGATCCAACAGCTACAACACAAGAACAATCTGTCAACCATTATCAGAAATAGAAATTAAATAAAATAAACATGACATAAAGGTGTAGATTGCGGCACATGCAAACCATTTTTGCCTCTTTAGTAAAAAGTAATTTTTTGGCCAAAGGATAAGAACTGTTATATAGGCAATAACCTCAAAATACGTTACATACTATAGAGCTATAGCATTTCAAAGCTTTCCCATTGCTTCTTTTCTTTCCTCATCTTCTCTTTAAAGAAATGCAATTTCATATGACCTCCCTCCCACTCATTCCCCAAAAAGCCTCCTGTTAACTCACAATTCATCAGGTCTGTTTTTTGACACCATTCCAGTGGTTATAAGTCCATAATTATCTGGTGATACTGCCAACACAATGGATACAACCACTGCTGGTAACCCTAAAAGATTACAGAAGTGAAAATTATGACAAAGACAGTACTATGAGGACTTGAAGTGGTTATGTTTTTCTGCGAAATCTACAACTTGTTTCTGAAATTTGTCTGTTGAATTCTGTTTACTATTAGCTGTAAGAATCTAAAAACTAGAGCATTCAAACTGTTCAGAAGCATAACTTGCAAACAATCCAGAATTCTCCTCCACAGCTAACTCCAAAATTTTCTGAATAAGGCCACAAACACCATCACTCATCAAACCCATTTAAAACATCAAATATAGGATACCTTATTTTCTTCCTTACACATGTTTTAAGAAAATATTTTAATGCCATCCCTCATGTTTACTCAAGTGGCCAGAGAGAATAATCAGGTCCAGCATTTTCATTCTTTATCCAGTTAGATCTGTTTTGCTAGTTTTTTGTTAGCACCAGTGCTATCCCAGAAATGGAATATATATACTCATTGACATTATTTTCAAAATACAACTGATGCCATCCATCTAGTAACTGGAAGTGGAAGTATGCACATGGAAAATTGTTTCTATTGTACTTGCACAAGGAAAATTCACTATCAATTTGCATTGCAGTATCTTCGGGTCTGCAGTTAGGGGTGAGTTCCCTACCTCAGAAAGGTGGAATATATAGGATCAGGTTTATTGATAATGAATAGCTAGTCACCGCTTCATTTTTATTTCTGAACTGTGTCACGTTTAGTGAAATACTTGGTAAGAGGATTTATCTATTTACCATCCAAAAGAAAAAAACAAACAAACAACAATCAAAAATACATACCCCAACCAACAATGCAAAATTTAAGAATGTATTTCCGTACGTAGGTATTGAAGACTTTCACAAGGGCCAGATACATGTGGAAAGCTTCTAGGCCCATCCAGGTGAAGGAAACCAAGAGGAAATAGTGAAGAAATACTGCAACTGCAATGCATAGGCCTTGCGTATCATACAGTGCAATCCATGAGTCAAGGAGGAAAACTAAGTTGAGTAGAAGTAAGGCAGCACACAGCTGAATAAGGATTTTGGAAGGGTAGTCTCTCCGGATTTTCCTAAAAAAAAGCAAATTAGTGAGATGACATCAATTGTCCAAAGATCCCTGGCTTACTTCCTCTCTTGTCGTCCTTATTGAACAAATGGGGGGGGGGGGGGGATATTTTCACTCATAAATAATGCTTCATATATTGCATTTATACATGGCAAAGGTAATTTGCAAAAGATTTCCAAATTAACAGTCTGTATGAATACAGTTTGTTATAATAAGGTTTCATAAATACAAATAATTACTTGAATTCTTAGAGTTTAGTACCATCATCTTTTTTTTTTTTTACATTGCATGTTGTACTTCTTGTTACAGTACTTCCAAAAAACAAAATGTGACTGTTCTTTATTGCTAAACTAGATTAGGCTTTGCAAGCCTTAGTAAATGACTGGATTTCTAGAGCAGTGATGGAGACAAGTAAGTCCTTGATGATAGGATAATGAGAGAATAAAAGTGTGCTGAATAATTTTGAGGAGGATTTCCAAAATATGGAGGATTCAATAGTTAAGGCTCAAACATAAGAAAACTTTCTATCAAACAACAAAGAATACAAATGCATTTAAAAATGCTATCATTCTGTGCTGCTCTATATATGTTGCTTCTTAAACACATTCCTTAACACTTCTATTATGATAATCCATTATAAACTATTTAACAGTGCTACTTCTTTACTTCTTACTGCATAGATCCTCATGGTTAATTCACCTGTCCACAAGATTAACATTCCTGAAGACCAAATCAACACCTTTCTGGTAAACTGGACAAATTTGTGCATTATTAAAAGAGACAGAATCCATAACTATTGGAAAGCACTTTGCAGAGAAGACTATAAGCAATCATAATTCAAGAATAATGGGAGCTTACTTGAACAGGTACTTACTCAAAGGCGATGTAGGTCACAAGAGTAATAGAAAGAAAAATTGCAGAGAGGCCACAGCCTATATAGGATATAAAAGTCAGCACCAATTCTTGTGTGGGATTTGAAGGGGTATTTCCATACAAGTTCTAAAACAGAAATAGAGGTTAATTTCAGAGAACATGTTTATTAAAAGGAAAAAGATCAAAAACACAAAATGCACCTTTTCCACTGCAATTTTAAAATAAAAGGGAAACAGTTCTTTTCTTATAGAAGATTAACCAAAAAACAGAAAAGCCAATCTAGTCCTGCCGTGAGGAGCAAGAGGTTGGACTCTATGATCCTTACGGGTCCCTACCAACTGGAGATATTCTAATTGTGAAATCCCACTTGATTAAAAACCTGGTTTAAATTTCATGTACCTTTTTTTTCTTTTCTCCCTACAATATAAACCGCTGCCTAAATGTAAAACCTGCAGATGAATAAGCACTTAAGGAATTTTTTACTCCAATGGAATTCATGAGCCTTCATTCAACAAGCAGCTTAAGCACGTGACTAATTGTATGTCTATAAGTACTAACACTGAAGTGAACAGAACCTGAGTAGTGTTTCGTAAGTGGAATGTGCTTATTGAATACTCATTTGCTTAAGGTAACACATGCTTAAATATGTTCTTGAATCAGGGTAAGATTGCATAACTTTTTTAATAATTACCATCAAAACTGCAAAGCTTGTGAGGTGGTTGCATGAACAGACTGTTTCATTTACCCTACTTTCTTTAACTGTGCAACCTTCATATGACCAGCCTCCATGTCCACCTGTTAAAGAAAAAAAACTTTGTTATTCATAAAAGCCTTTATTTATGTAACACAAGTTAACATAACTAAACCAGCATGGTGTCTTGGGTGATATCAAGTACTTACCATTTTTATTAAAGTCCCAAAAAACACATCTAACTGTTGAATTATCCTGTTTAGGAAGGGGGAAAAAAAGAAAGTTTTACTAAACTATGAGCTTATGATCACGTAATTTATGAATGATCTACAAAATACAGGCAAGAATAAATACTGTATGCAGCAAATATACTTGTTTTCCATGAATGCAAAATGAATTTAGGTGCACAGAATGGATTAATATTGCAACGTGCATGTGAAAATATGCTGAACAGATTTGAAGTCACCCTACAGCAGCTAGCTCTCACGCTTATACTGAGATTCTGTTCCTGGTAGAACATTATGAATGCTCTTATCAATGTCTTCTCACACCCTACAAATTCTTAGGATATCTCATCCTTCCTGATTTTGTAAATATTTAGAATGTGACCAAACAGAAAAGGAAAAACTTTACCCTTTGGAAACATTTGATCATTTTATATTACCATAATGTTAAAAGGCTTATATACAGATTTCACACACACACCTGAAAATCCTAAAAATAGTAGCAGTAATATATTATACTGCTATGCATACAAATACTTCTACAGTTTTATCTCAACACTTAGTATTGTATCAATACAAGTAAAGATTATACTAAGCCAGCTCTTGAAAAAAGCTTCATTAAAAAAAAAGGTACATTAGTGAAATCCCTGCATTTTTCAGTTTATAATATTTCAGTGTTCTCAGATATGGGATAGAAGATTTTAATCTTCAGTGCTTTTTTAGGAAAGAGATGCTGTATATGAGCCCTTATACTTCCAGATGACATAATCCTGTGTTCCAGTTTCAGAAACAACATTCCCCCTCAGAAAAAAAAAGTTATATTGCTTTGTGGCCATGTAGCACCTACAAATGTCTTAACTGCAGCATCTCCGTAGCAATCCCAATGTCAGGCTTTCATCTAAGAGTTTTTATTCTTTGAATAATAAAACAGAGGAAAAGGTATGAAAGATCAAAACTGGATGGATAACTGATAGGGCAAAATTACCTGAAACCATTTGAAAACGAAAATTTATACCAGTGATAAATAAATAAAGATGAGTGAATTTGAAAGTCCAGATGGAGATGAAATGTCCACACTAGTAAAGCAAAACCACTTGATCTTTATTTTTGGTACAGTATTTCTTCTACGACTCCAGTGGAAGCAACAAAATTGTACTTTAAATCTGTCAAAATGTAAATCATACCTGATTAGGTCTGTTATTCTGTAAAGTGACAGTAACATTTGCCTTTAAGTTTCTAACTGTGAGGTTAGCAACACTTGATGATATAACATTGCTGATTAAAGATGCATTCTTCAAGGACAAATCCTGGAACAACAAAAAAGAATCCAATTTTAAAATGTTAAAAATCTTAGAAAGGAAACAGTAGCAGAAGTACAGCATCCACAAAAGCTCGTTTATAATGCCGAGTGATCACTGGACAAAAATAAATTGCTTTTTAAATCAGGAAGATTTGAAATGTGTTTTGTGGGAAGAAAGTCCATTTATAGTTTATTTTGCTCTAGGCTTGAGTTTAAAACCCTTATGAAGAGAGGATCAAAAAGGTACCTGGAACACAGTGGTCTTTTTAAAGAAGTTGAATATAATTCTAGATGCTAAGTCCAACTCTTCAGGAGGTAAATTTGTCAGCAATGATGAAGGAAGTGTAATTGTTCCAAGATTATTCAAATCATTAATTGCACTAATGCCTAGAGAGATCTGAAAAAATAAATGCAAGGATTATGCCTCATTTCAGTCACTAAATAAAAATTAAATTATGATTTCATTTTAGAACTTCGAAATACATATCTCTGTAATCACTGTCAAGAATTCACTGATGCATTCTCACCCCTCTCCTGCTCAAAGCAATAAATAGCATCTGCAGGCCTGTAAAGGATGCAACTCCAGGTCTGCCTACCCCTGAAAATACTCTGGCTTTACTCATTTGCTTACAGCAACAGAACACATCAATGTGGTGGATAATATTCATTTGAAAAAGATGAAGAACAACAACCCCGGTACATCTATGTAACTGTGCGGGGAGATGAACATTTCACAGCACAGAAGCCTGCAAAGTATGAAGTATGTCAAAATTCAGAAGAACTATAAATAACCCATTATTTGTCAATAGGTTTTTAAGTACAGTAGGTTAAACAGAATCTAAGAACATAAACTCTAGCTTTATGATCATATGGCAAAAATGGATAAATAAACCAGATAAGCCATAATTCAAATATCTCAAGAGCTTAATGATCTAACATTTAAAAAATATCTGAACTTTCATCCAGTTTTCTGTGCTGCACTTACACAACAGACAGCTTTGTTTAGTCTCTAACATTTTCTTGTCACACATTAGTCACTTTACATACAAATATCATCATCTCAGAGGTACTGAGATATGAAGTAAGGAATTATTTGTGCATTCAAAGAATGGCTGTGAGAGCAATGAGTGTGAGCTCCCCACAATGTCCTAACATTGGTTTAACTCTTCTGTTTAGACCAGTGGTCTCTGAACTTTTTTGATCACACACCTAAAAATTTTTTGAGCATGCACCCCAAGATATAACTATTTATAAGTTATACGCATGTACTACTGCACTAATATATTATGCACTTCCTAAAACATACACAAAAATAGAAATTTTAAAAAGATGAGATAAAGACTAAACTTTTAAAAAAGTTTAGTTTTAATCATACAAAAAATTTCTTCCCACACCCCAATGGACTGTTACGTGCATGTCTTTGGGTACTCAGATCTCATGTTAGAGATCACTGGTTTAGACAGCCACCAAAAAAATCCTCAAACCATTTCACAAAAGCATTCCTGTTTCTCTGGCTTGAACTAGATGATACTTCTTGAAAGTTCTCTATATTTCATTGCCAGTGACATGAAATTTCCAGAAAGTCACTACTTAGCAAATACCTACTTTTCAGCACTACCACTTCCTAGTCACCTCACATTCATGGACCACACATTGCTAAGAAAACAGAAAAGAACTCAAATGTTAACATTTCGTATCACTTTCAGTATCACAGAACAGTACCAGTACTACCTATGGATCACGCTACATGAAAATATTTCCTTCTCTTAGAGGACAGAAGGTGGTAAAATTTGTCCAGAACTTCCCATCTTTCCTTGCTGAAGCCTGCCTGCTATGTCCAGATTATTTCCTCAACCAGGAGGGAGATTTTGAGTGAGTCAAAGTGGATCCAAACTTTCTAAGCACTTCTTTCTCGCCAAGATGAACTAGTCATGAGTGACAAATGTATGAATGTCATTATCCAAGCATCGTAATAGTTCTTTCCTGGAACCCTCTGCAATTAATCTCCTTCTAATAGATGAAGCCATCTGGCAACACTCCTTGACAAATTTGTGCACTGTCAGGGTGGGTGATTAAGTGACTCATGATTCAGGGTTTTTGAGGCAAAGTTATTTCGCCAAGCGCTCTGTCCATTCTGGTGTTCTGGCTGTACCCTCTCTAACAGCTTATTAGTTGAATGCCAGTTTCTGCTAAGTCTGTTTGCTTATTTACACTATGGAAAATGAAAGGAAAAACTACGGAGGGCTTCATAAACAACATATTTTTCCTCGGACACTAACATTGACAAGAGATCCTGAAATTGTGACATAAACACAGAATAAACTCATGTTATGTATAACTATAAAACCATACATACTTAAAAATAAATGTCTGAGAATTTTCTAAGTATTTAGAAATATCAGTGTTTAACCTGGAGATCAGCTGAGTCCTGGACAGCAAAAGATATCTGGTTGGAGCGGATGCTATTGGTTTTGACAACTGCCAGAGCCAAGGAAGGGGAGGCAAAATCAGCAGACATTGCTGAAAAGTTCAATTTTAGGCCAATATAATCCACCAGTTTTATAATTCTGTTAAAGAAAAAACAAACAAACAAACAATACTTACTACTACCAATCACACAGACGCAGAATTCTTAAGGCAAGTTGTGGTTATGAAGCAGCAATCCGAGCGTAGTGTAAAATACATCTGACTTTGCTCACTTATTTTGGTGTCAACACAAAAAACAACCCAACTGTTTTTCGTGGCATTATATTATAATAGAGGTGGTAATGCTAGAATGATACTCCTCCTGGTTTATATAAGTATATTAAAGAATGAAAAATATTCCTTTGGATTATGATTATGAAAAAACAAAACATGCTGAAGTCAATTTATCAAGACAGTCAATACAACACACCTTTAATCTACTGCCAGAATGACGCACCTGTTAGAAATTTGGGGTGGTAATGGTTGAGAAGCAGTCAGGACTTTGCTAACCTCACTAACCATCCTTTCTACATCTTTTGGCTCTGCTTTTCCAGCCGCTAAATCATTTTCTATTTTGGACACGATTTGCTGAGCTGTGGTGATGCTAATGGTGGTATCTACAGAAGTTGTGTATGTGGTAGCTGATAGTATCTTTCCTGTGACAAAAGAAAAGTTGTGCATTTATTTGAACATTGTGTTCAAGAAACAAAGTAAACTTTGAGAAGAAGGAAAATTAAGCAGTTCTCTTTACCAACACACCTTATCACAACTTATAAGGTCTCTCAACATGTTATGTGAGACAGAATCCACTTTTCTCCCTATAAGCTACTCTGCAGATAGCAACACTTTACATCTTAAGAAAACATAAAGCAAGGTTTCAAATGGCCAGCATTAATTCCAATTTTCAGTGATTACAAAGTTCCTCACATCAGACCATTAGTGACGTTAAATAATCTATTAATTTTATTTGTAGCCACTGGATGCCTGGAAGTAGAATAAAATCACGATAAGATCAGCAATTTGAAAAGACACTTGTGAAGATGCGTACAATCTTCATAGGAAAATACCTGTCCACTAAGAATATTGCTAATCAATAGCAACATTTTAAGGAAGATCCAACACTGATTTGCAGTATTTTAAATATCAGCCTAGTGAAAAAGAAAATAATCTACCTGGCACTGAGACTTAGTTTTTACTGCCAAATGCATCTACTGGGAACTTAGCACAGTACATATCTATCACAATTACCAACCAATTAGTAAGGGAAAGTATCACTGATAGCAAATTCAGTGTATGGCATTCAACTTAACAAAAAAATAATCATTTTACTTGCCATATTTACCTGTGCTCCCATTAGGCAGGCTACCATGGACATCAGCAGTAGAGTGAGGATGAGAAGCTGAGACAGAATGGTTGATGGGACTAACAGTAGGGGTTAAAGTTATTGTGAAAGGAGTAAGGGGAAGAATAGGTACTGTAGTAACTTTCTTGTTACCAGAAATAAGTTGGGTTGAATCTGTAGCAGCACGAACTTGTACAACAGGTTTAGTGGTGATCTCAAGATGGGGAATTGCTATTGAAGGTTTGGAGGGAGGCTCAGAAGAGGAAACTGCATAATTTTTAGTGAAACTCACAGAAGGAGAAATTATTGTAATCGACTTGCTAAGATGTGCAGTATCAGATTTAATTGAGAAAGCAGCATTAGTGACAGATTTTGTTGCAGATGTGGAAATAGTGACAGGTTTATTAGAAGATATGGAAGGGAAAGTTGGCATAGTAGGTTGAGCAAGAGACTCAGAAGAGGAAAGTGTAGTAGTAACAGTGGTTGAAGACACAGGAGTTTCAGTAGCAGATACGGTAGAAGTTTCAGAGAGAGGATTTGTAGTGGGAGATGTGGAAAGAGTTTCAGAAGGAGGAATTGTGAATGGTGGGATCACTGGTCTAATTGTGGGGCTTTGTTTGGTGGAAAGCATAGTGGGGGGGAGAAAAGTATTAGATTTGCGGAAAGTCTTTTTAGTAAGAGAAGAATGAGGAAAAGGAACCCATATAGAATGAAGTGGCGCTTGTATAGTACTGTAAAAAAAAAAAAGGCACAGAAATGCATGTTATATTTAATATTGTTTATATTTTACAGGAAACAAGTTATAACAGAGAAATATATATAAGAATGATATGGACATACTACTAATAATGTATACTTTAAAATCAATCAGATTGGATGTTTTATGCTTTAGTAACACATATGAATCCCATAACTGAGGGTTCTTACATTCTATTTTGCTGCAGTTGTTAACTAGCAAGTCTGTAAATACTACTACTACTGTTTTTGCTGCCTATTCTGGAGGTGACCTGATGCTCAACACAAAAGCTGTCTGCATCAGTGGAGGGGGGGAAAAAGAAAAAGAAAAGAAAGAGAAGGGAGGAGAGGGGTAGAGGGAGAAATGGAGAGGGAGCTATATAGGAAAATGCCTGTCAGGTTGTTCTTGTGGAGTCCTTCCTGGCTATTATAATGCAGCAAGGAACTGACTCTATTAATGCATTAGAAAATTTAGGACATAAGCAAGTCAAATTTTGTGTTTATACTTACTACATTTGTAATTCTTCAGCAGTCAAGGAACAATACTCCAGTGATGAACAGCAACACTGTTCTGTGATGATAAAGAAGGTAATGTAGTTTATCCTGAAGCATAAAAATTGCTAATACTGTTAAATAGGCTATTCAAATAAGCATGTGGGGTTTTTTTAAACAATAGTGTTATATTGCACAATTAATTTTGAGGTATTTTCTGAAATGACATTTGCAAAACAGATCTTGACCAGTCAGAATACTGCAATAGCCCTACATTCCTGTTCAAAGCCCGACAAGATTTCTCTTTTTGTTATTACAAACAAAAATGCAAAGCTACATCTTTTGAAATAAGGAGACAAATGGTATGAGTCACCACTCTGTACTATCACAATATCACTAAGAAAGCTTGACTACTTTATAAACTTTTCAATTCAAAGCATCACTTCAATGAAACATTTATGTTCTCAAGTAATTTTACACTTAATCCTTTCAAAATCTGCTTTATTAATGTAGTCAGCAATTATACACCATTTAAAAAAAAAAACCCACATATTTCTACACCACACACCCCTCCCCAATCAGAAAGCTGCACTTTTAATGTGTTTATATTGTTCAACAACAACAAAAATATCCTTATCTAAAAATAAGTAACCATCTTTACCTACTTGGAGGCGATGTGTAAAGATATGAAATTTAACCTGAAAGTGCAACTGTGATGCGACCGTGTTTAAAGCATAACTCACCGAGTTTTATTTCTGCTTTGTCTGTTAAACTGCTTATATTCTCTCTCTCAGCCAGCTTCATTATGAAACTGCAGTATATACTACAATGAGAAGAAAAAGTTTTAGACTCAAGAAACAGATCTGCCTCATCTTTACAACACATGACAATAACTTCAAATGCTAAGTGAAAGCATCTTAGCACAACAAATGCTGTGTAAAAGCACACTTTTCCTAGGTTCTTTCAGATCTGGAGATATTTTCAATGCCCATAAAAAATTATGCCAGGCTAAACAGTAGAGTAATACATCAGTTTGTGGTAATTATTTTCTCTTTTCTCTACAGACACTGTTGATTCTTAAATAGGGCCTTCCCTAATCAACATTAGTCATTAAAGAGTTGATAATTTTGTAAATATAACAATCTCCACTGTTACTGTAAAGAAACTCCAGGGAGGAACTAGCAAGTGTCCTAGGTGGCTATGTCAATGTATAAGAAATCTCCATCACCAGGGGACAGCCGGTGTTCTCTCTCTTGACTTTAGAGAGAACTTAAATGACCCACTTACAGCATGTAACTACATATTTACAGTTACGGTCCTATGACTTGAAGCTCTGACTAAACTAGCAAACCTGCAGTAAGAATTCTTCACATTCAGCAAACTCAAACACACAGGTGAATGAAAAGGCAACACATTAAAGAAGAAGCAAAGCTTCTTTCCATCTAACAAGAATGAAGAGAGTATCCTAACTACTGCCAGTATATGACACGAAGGTGTGATTGATCTGACTTTCCATTCCTATTTGTGTGGTTTGGACTTTTCTTTCATCTTAACCCAGGAAGATAAACCCCAAATTTGAATATTTGGGGAAATGAAGTTCCACATTCTGTTTTAGAACAGTGTTTCCAACCTCATCAGTTTAAAGGACCAGCAATTTAGTGGTAAGTAGCAATTAAATTGACAGACATCTACACATCAGGGTTTCCAGGGTCACCTCTATGGAGCAGCCTTATGATTTTGATGCCCCATTGCTTCTGAACTCTGAACTGGTTACCTTCTCAGGCTTCCACTGCCCTGAGGACTGGCAGGTTTCCCAAGACAAAGAACATCATCTTGGGATATCTGAAGCAATTCACTCATAAAGACTGCATTCTATTCACAAGCTCTGGAAGTTTGATGGTCCCAAATCCCATAGCCTTAATGATTAAGTTTCTATGTTACTCAGATAATAGAAAGATGCAGAAGAAATAGGGCAGATAAGCCAATGCTTCACCAGAATATTAATAAAGCTATATAGTTTAGTTTAAAAAAAAAAAAAAAAAAAAAAAAAAAAAAAAAATAACAAATGCTATGAGAAAAATGGGATCAAAATTTATCAGTCTACATATATTTCCCCAGTCTGGTTATTTTTCCAAACAACTTTGTTTTTTCAAC
>WUAM01000310.1:1657613-1695766 GCA_024336885.1 Actenoides hombroni
AGAATTATTACCATACTTGATGCTATACCAAAACAACTGTTGCTTATGAGAGCACCAAGTTAATTGTTCAAGACGTTACTTCTGCTGTTTACATAGTCATTCATGCTTGGTATATCACAAGACAATCACTAAAAAAATTTACAACAAACCTCTGGTTTTCTGCACTGCATTCCATGACAGAGGACTGTAATGACAAGGGAAAATAGAAAAAACCAAATGTTTTGTCAGGAGAAAACAGGAGTGATACTTAGATAATGACATTATCAAAAATAACTTGAAGAAACCTTTTCCAATCAGTAACAACAATTAGTAATCTTACCTCACTTACTGCTTGCAAGGTTTTGTTGAACTCTGAAATACTTTAAAAGAAAAAGTTACCATTATGGAGGATTTCTACTTATGTTTTTAAAGACAATTGTAACAATATAATGAAAAGAAGAAGCAATTATTGAGAAAAATAATTCCATTTGATTGGTTATTTTTTCTAAATCATTCAAATTCTAATATTGTAAAACCACTTCTCAAAGGATTAAACATTTTAAAAGTTGCCTTTTATTAGTCACTCCACAAACTGAGTTTAAAATTCTGTCATCACATATTTCATCATCAATCCATGTCCTTAAAAGTTATTTAAAAGAGCAAAAAATCAATATTTTATGTTGCCTTTTGGCAAGCAAGCATTTGGAACAGAATTCTAAATTTATTCGCAAAGCCACAGAAACAGAATGAGTAAGAAATACGGATTACTTCTACAAACAAGACCCTTTGGCCAACTACATGTTTTTGATTTTCAGGGTAAGTTTTGGGAATAGCAGCAAAGATGCTGTGAAAGAAGAAACTACACCAAAACAAAAATATAGATAGAGCTCCAAGAATAGGTACTTAAAAACATGCAGCTATGAAAGTTCTCTTAGTGATTTCCTGTAAGACAGAAAGAATCCCTGAAATTATAAAAAAACATTTATTCATGAAGAGCAGCAGCCAGACTGGCATTCTCGAAAATCCATAGTTCATGTCCTCAGTTATAGTTATTAATTACTTACTAGTATTGCTATTACTAGTATTACTAGCATTAAGATCATCGGCATATAAACAAGGCCTTCAGGCCTTGTTGAGGCCCAAGGAAACTGAAGGACCTCAGGAAGGAAATCAGCAAGTGTACCATTTCTTAAAACAAACTCCAGTGGTACAAGAAACAAAACTAAGACTATTTTAACCAATATTAACCTTGTGTTAAAGAATAATAATTTACAACTCCTGAATTTTTTAATTTATAAAGTACATGAATAATGCAAAGTGAAGAGTCTCCTAACCACATGGAAGATCTCACTTCATTTTTTTTCAAATACAGCAAACATTTCAATCCTTATTCAAAATTACTTACCTCAATTTTTGTGGGTTAGCTGCTGGAATTGCAATTAATTTTTTAACTTGGCTGCTGACGGTTATGTTATTAATCTGTTAGAAAAAAGATTCCATGGCTAAGTAAAACCAGTAATTTTTACCATTAAAAGAAACATGCTCATTTCACACATTTTAACAGTCTAAAATTCCAAAGAAAAGAATCATATTTTCTCATGAATACACTTCAACAAATATTTGCCAAGTTGTTACTGTCACAACTTATGGAAGGAATTGGCTCATCTAGTACAGACCAAGTAACAGGACCTGATTTGGGAAATATATGGACAAGAGGCTTATGACCATATCTCATGTTGGAAAAAGAGTAATTTGGCTTAGTTTGCAACAAAGACAGCTTAGACAAGACACTGAACAAACTTTCTAACTGTAAGTGCAGCAATGGGACAAGCTCCTTAATAGCCATAAGTAACAGACAACACAGAATCCTGGGAGTAAGAAGTCAATAAGCTGAGGTGAAAGACATGGTAGAAATGATCTAATTATATATGATCTAGCCTTAGAGCTGGGGAATACACTAAGGTTTATCTAAAGGCCCCCTATAGATCTCCATTCTTACGTTCTGATTGGCGACGTTAGCAGCCATTTTTACATTGCAAGCAAGCAGTGAGCACATCATCTAACACGTATGGTATTGACATTATCTAAGAAATACTCTGCTACAAAGTAAAACAGTTTCAAGAGACACAAACCACATTTTTCTGCTATCTGTAGACATAACTTTATTACACTAGTATGGTTTCAGAAAGTTATCACTACTGAAAGGCAACAGAATGCAGAGGTGGCTTTTGCCAGGGGCTACCTCTGCCCAGACTCCGTGTGCACCTGTGTAGTATCTCTCTGCAGTCGTTTTGCTGACTACTCTTGTGCTTGCAAAGACTGGCATGTGAAATCTTAGACTAAGTGAAGACAGGGATGTGTAGGAGAAAAACACAAGGTATTTACAAGCTAACGTCCTTTTCTTTTTACTCTCTTCAGTTTTCCAACTGTAACAACTAATATTCTCATTATCTCAATCCTGAATAATCTCTATGATCTTTGCTCTGTATGATATTGATGTCTTAAACCTCTGTTGTGTTGTGTAAGTAGACACACTCATATCACATACACCTACTACAAAATTAGTAACTGATTAACCACATGCCAAAAAGCACAGAATGATACCCTATTTATGAACATCTCAACATGGATTATTCTCAGGATGCAATCCAACTTAATTTATGCCCACAGTTTCCATCTAATGATGTTATTCTACTAAAGTGCCTAAATTAATCTCCAAAGGCAGATCCTGTATGCTTAAGTGTAGATTCTTAATTAGGCAGTTCCTCTCTCCAGACTCCCCAGGGCTTCCTGTACCTTTCAGTGGCTATACAGAGAATATAGAACGGAGGAATTTACGTAGCTGGAATTCTAAAATTTAGCTGCAGAGCAGTTGTTTCAGAGAGAGAGAGCAGATCCATCCACAGCAAGTATTAACTGGTACTGCAAACTGTATTTGAAATAAAACTATAAAAAGCATAGTAAGAATCATGTTAGGGTATAAGTATTTTAAGCATAGACAAAGAAACTCATTTCAACTTTCCATACAATAAAGTTTTAAAAGAGATAAACACTTACTATGTCTACATTTAGTGACGTGTTACTTTCTTCACTTGCCTGAAGTTCTACCTTGCCCACATAGAACACTAAAATCAAAAGACAAAAAAGTGCAGAAAAATCAATGGTAAACCACATGATGTAAAAATCACATGAATTTAAAATTCAGTCTTGTGTAACAACAGAAGGGAAATAAGAACACTTACACTAGCTCTTCTGATCATTCACTACTTCTGCAATTGTTCTTCCATGTATTTATTTACACCTCCTCAAGCGAACTAGGTCCAATAGCTTTGTTATTTTCTGTGTATTTTGCTGGCTGTCTCTAAATTCCTTTTAGTTCTTCCCCGCCCCCCCCAATGCCCCAAACCAGAGAAACTGCACTGCACACTACTATTAATACAATGAGAATAAAATGTAAAGGCGAAGCGATACTCTGAAAATTATTCCCTTGGAGTTCAAAGCACTTTCAGGATACCGTAACTCAGAGCATCACTCAAAAGTCCTTGAGAGCTGGTAGGCCCATTTTGGACACAAAAAGAGATTTCTGTGACACTTCCTGCAGCCACATATTCAGCGCAGGCTACAGAGAAAGACCCATATGAGAATACATGACATCACCCAAATAATTTAGCAGTTTACTGTGTCAACCAGTAGGGAAAGTTTAGAGAGGCACAAATACTTATTCTGTCTCTTCCAAATTTTTGAAGTACTCAGCATATGGCTATTTGGCAGAAGTGACTTCATTTTCATAAGTATTTCTTACAGCAGGCATTTATCAGTGTTTTGGAAGGCAGCAACATGTATCAACAAAATCTTCTTTTACTACCTTTTTGTTAACACATATAAAGGGAACATCACTGCCCTTTGCTTTCCTTTATTTGTCAGTTGTGTCACATTACACTTTTAAAATACACACAGGCTTTCACAATAATCCTCCTAAACACTATTTCAATTCCTGATACAGAGAAGCAATATGGCAGATATAGCATACTAGTTTCTTGTTTTCTCAGCTTTCTAATTCTTCTCTGCAACTGTGTATCCTTTGATAAGAAACAAAAGATCAAAAATAGACTAAACATTATTTTTAAATATCCCACCCCACTTTTTACAGTAATTTTTAGAAGGTATACAAAATCTCTCTAAAGTCGCAACAAAAAAAAATATTACAGAGCTAGCAACTAAACATTGCCAACTAAAAGTTGCCTCATTACTCAGAATAGAAAATAGCTGTGTGTGGTTTTTGTAATATAAAAAGGAAAAAGAAAACCACTAACCTGAAGAATTACAGACAGGTGTTATGTTGCATAAAATGATTTCTCCTGCTATAGTTTTTTGGAGAAAAAAAAAAATAAATCCAGTGAGTAAAAAAAGTTGAACTTAAACCCAGTACTGACAAACAGACATATTTACAATAATTTCAATATTTTAAATGTAAAGGTCTTTAAGTTTTAGAAATATTTCACATAAAGTGTGAGCATCACTTCTCTAGGGCACTTACCGTGACATTTTTCAAGACTTACCATTCAGAGTGAATCATGCTAGTTCTAATTAACTAATTTTGCATAATTTTCTGTAATTGTTTCCACAGAAGACCTACATACAAGTGGCCTCTATTTTTTTCTCCTTTTTTTTCCCTTTTTTTTTTTTTTAATTCAAATGAAATAGAAATGAGTATATAAATAAGCTCTTCAAATATCACAGTATTCAATCACTAGGTAGCATATTCTCTGCTTCTGAGGACCCTACTACAGCTACTTATGATATCATGAAACTAAAACTGTTCTACCTGATAGATTTCAAACTATGATGATAGAAAACATGTCTACTCTCATCTAGTAGAACATGTCTTTAGTTAGTTACAGCATGCTTTTGGCTGCTCCTGTATCTTCAATACTATCTACATTGCAAAGAAATAAACCTGATACCAAATTAAAGGTATTGTAAACGGACAGCTCTGTTGTATAAAATAAAAGACTGGAAAGATATTTGCATCCAAGACAAAACTCCTACACTTGTTCATAAAAATAATGTGGAAGCACAACTTCCCTTACTTAAGCAGACAGATTGACCTCCATTAATGGAAAAACAAATGCTATTTTCTCTGCTGTTATCATTAGCTAGCACCAAATAGATATGATTTTCTTTTTTCTGTGGTACAAACATTTGCCTGTTATAGCCTGATGCTTCATCAATTTTAGCAGCAGCAGCAAACAGCCATCAGAGGGTATGGATGTTAAGTGCTTGACAATACTCAAATTATTAAGAAAAAAAAAAATGCCAAAAAATTTGCTTTCCCTTCTGTGCTAGCAGTTGTCAGTGAAATAGTTATGAAAATTTTATCACTTAAAAAAAAGAAATACTTACAGAAATAAAATGTTCATCAATAGCTGAATTTGTCAAAATTATTAACAACGTAAAGAAGAACAACACTTATAAAAACCCAACAAAAAAAATCTAGGTGTGACACAAAGAGTTACATCAGTCTCTTCTTTACAGAGCACCCATCTATGTGCCACCTAGTCTTGTTTAGGATCTCTGCATGTCACCAAAATGCACAAAATAGTTTAGCAGTGTGAAGGATAAAGGGCTGATCAAAAATCACTAGTGCTTCCAGACCCCAAAGATCACTAGATAACATAACTGTTAGTATGACTCTCCATAATACCAAAAAAAAAAAATAAATAAAAATCCTATTAAAAATATTTGGGAGCAGATTTCCTGAAAACACACACACACAAATTCTGAGGACCATAAAAGACAGCCAGTGGTGATGTATGAATCCTACCTGGTGTTACGGTGGAGTAATAATCAGTGATGCTAAGAGTTTCTGTTAAAAAACGAAAAAAATTTAAAACTTTACATGTGTTCACATTTTAATTTTAAAAGCCTATGAAATACACGTCACAAAAACAAATTTCCTAATTTCTACTTCAGACTCTGTCTTCCCAAAGAAGTGTAAACACATGACCATTTATAATGAAATTCTGTTACTTTCAGCATGGGAAATGAAAAAACAGCATTTGGAGTGAGATCCATTGAATTAAATGTTCATGTCACTGCATGAGACAGTTACTCTAGGTTCCCTATTAGTCAGTGCAGAAAGTGGTGCTTTGAAGGTGTGATTCACATTTAACCTATTCTATATGGGCACTTCAGTGTAAGATCAATCATGTTCTAAAAAATGTGTCTTTCTCTCCATCAACTGTGAAGAATAGCAGGATGTCTACCTCATATACATATAGCTCATATACAGACACGTAGGAATCTGTACTGATATAAGATGAACCAACTTTGTTTGGACTAAGTAAATCCCAATTATTATTATTTAAAAACCCCCAAACTTTCATGAATGCAACAGATGTCTCCCTTCAGATCTCACTCTCTTCATGCTAATTCTCACCTGCAGTTTGTGTAGTCTCCTCTGAAGATGAATCTGAAGAAGAAAAATAAATAACAGTACAAACAATTAAAAGAACAATCTAAAAAAAATTTAAAATCTAAATCTAAATAAGAGAAACATTAATAAAATCTTGCCTGACGGATTAATAGGGTAGGTGATAAAGGTAACAATAGAGGATTCTGGGGAGAAAAAAAAAAAAAAAAGGAGAGAAAAGAAGTAAAAACTGTATTAATATAATATTTTATTTCTAGGAATTTTGCAGAAAAAAGGTCAAGCATACAAAACTTCCAACAGGATGTGAATACTATTTATCTATCTTCCATTTTAAGAACAACTGCAGTACTTGTTAAGAATGTTCACATATCTGGGTATCTGAACACAAATAACTAGTAACTGAGTTCCTTGAGATAAGTTCCTTTTATTAGTTTCATTCTTCTATAAGATGCAGATGAATTTGGCATATCCAATAGCAATAAATGCTTAGCCCCAAGGACCTTTTCCTGCATGAACTTAGAACACTCATGAGCAGAGATGATGCACTGGGATTGGCAAACTGTCTCTCCAAACAACTATTTTTGCCAGTAATCATACAGAAATAAAACAGAGTGAGGATGCAACTTTTTTCCAGCTACATCAAAAGAAAGAAAATTACATTAAGACAACAGAAGAAAATTTAAAGATAGCTCAGCAAGGATGTACTCAGTAAACATATTTTAAGGTGTCAGCACAGGAATGCAAAGTGGTTAGAGGACCACTTCGTATCATTTCAGTATGACACCTTAGTTACTTTTTTTTAAACAGGCAAGAACAGCTTTATAACAGAAGAAAATTATGCTTTCCAAACTTCTTTACTGAAAGCATTACTGTCACTAATAGAAGCAATATCTTAAATACAATAAAAAAAGCTGGTGTTTCTGTATAAAGATAGTTTCATATCAAGGAAAAAAAAAAAGGAATCTACTTCATTACATAGAAAGGGAGCTTTTCTTTCTGATATATTTATTTTAACCAGACTAGGTATTTTGAGCCTTTTCAAAAGTACCCTCTTAATTCCACATGCAGAATAAAAGCTAAGCATATTTGGTTCTTAAGTAACAATCCTGAAGAAACTGATTTTCTAAGGCAAGTAACAAGCAGCCAAAATATGAGCAGAGTGAAAACTAAATGCTGACTTCATCTGTATTATTTGGCTTGGTACAAACTACAATAAATACTGAATTGGCTGCAGTTCTTAAAGATGAACCATTCCTGGAGAAAGATTGTATCTGTAAAAAACAAAAGCATGCGAGTCTGTATTCTTTCATTTCTCCAGAGCACAATATATCGGTATACATTAAGCGAGACAGTATCTGGCTTTCACACAGCTATTTCTGTGTGTCTGCATTCTTAATTTAAAAAAATAAAGCTATTATAGATGATATTCATCAGCTCTGGTCCCAGAAGTTACTAGTCTCTCACGTTTGTGTGTGTATGTTCGTGTGTGTAGTATACTACACTGTATGAAATGACAGATGCACATCTGCTAGGGTAGGATGTAAGGGACCTCTCTCACTACAGTGTTCCTCCTTTGTCATCTCTGCAAACTGTTTACTGTTTAGGTTACTGAGCAGAAAGCTTCTGATCAAGCAACCTGCACCTACTTTGTCTCCAAGTGTAAGTTATTTCATTACAAAGTAGAACGAAGAAATTAATTTTCACAAAATACACAATGAAAACATTAAATATTGGAACTCATTGACATGATATTTCTGCATTACCTCAGATAAAAGCAGATTTACCTAACAGGAAATAACAAGCATTGTAGTAATCAGTATTACTTACCAGAAATGGACGTTGTAGCTGATTCTCCTGAATTTTCAGCTTTTGTTTCAGACAGGAAAAAAAAGAAAAGGGGGGGGGGGGAAGGGCCATAATTAAGTTTCAGACACAAAGGTAACCATCATCAGTAGCCTTTCCTTATATTATGAAAAGTTTACTACATTCACCAGAAGAGGGCGACACCTGCTTATCAGAACACTTCCAGGTTGTTAAAAAAGGCAGATGTAACAATCTCTGATTTAAAAAAACCCACTATTTTAATTAATTGAAATAGAATTCAACTCAAGACAAAAAAAAATATTGCACAGTTCACATTGCAGAATGTTCAGAAAACAAAAAACACTGACTCAAGATAAGTGCTATGCTAGCCTGGAAGCCACATTGCCTACTCTGAGTGTCTTGCTAATTCTGGGAATGGGAATCAAGCACACATAACGAGATATCTGTAGCTGGGTGTGAAGAACTCTTCTCAGACTTTGTATAATAACGCCAAGACTTGCCATTTTAAAAATTATCCCATACATATCTGTTCTGTTTTGTATCCTGCAAAAAGAAGCATTACAAAAAGCGAATTCTTTTCAAGTTTGAACCTCTGATCTTGATAGGAGCCAGCAAACTATTTATACAGCAAACACTAGCCACTAAAACTTTGATGCTGTTTCAGCCAGTATTTTGATCAAAAACAAATTAGGAAATTTGCTAGCTGTTTCACACAGCAACTTCAAAGTTAGCCCTTTTGTTCACTGAATGTTTTTTGCCACGGACAAGTCAAGCCACAGTTATCAGAGAAATGCAATCTAAAGAACAGCTAGCTGCAAATGTGAAACACTATTTAAAAATACATACTTAAGGTATTTCAACGTCTTCTCTAAAAACTCAAAAGTCATCCTGTAATTTTACTTACAATTATACTGTAAGTAACATTATTATAACTTAAAATAATTGTGTTATGTAAATTGTAAAAACATTATTATAACTATACTGTAAAGCCTCTCCTACTGTTGTAGAAATGGTTACGTCAGAGTTACCAAGTCTCTGCAGAAACCCAGATTTTTTTTGTTAAATACAGTAAAAAAGGAGTTTCTCAAGTGCTAATTGCTCACATGACTCCTTGTTCATATTATTTTGTTTGCCTTATCAAAAACTAGCTTTTTTTCCAAAGGATAGACATAACTATAATTTCCACAATGAAAGGAGAATCAGAGTCATCTCAGTGACCTTATTTTCATTTCATGTTTGCACCCTGAAATATGCTAATAAACCACAAGGATTATATTGATAATTGATCTGCAAATATTTACATATCCTTAAGTATCTCCATGAATTAAAAAGTAACAGCAGCAGCAATCTTCCTACACACGTTCTAAAATCAAGAACAATGGAGAAAAAATGGTCAGAGAACCCCCATATACCTGTTCTCTGGTTTCTGCCAGGCAACGTAGCAGTAGTTTCAACTACAAAGGAAAAGGATTTTTTAGGAGCAGAAGCTTTTATATATATTTGCACACACACATATATACACACACTTTTTAAAACACAACCATTTTAGATGTGCTACTTACCTCAACTAAAGAGGATCTGCAAAATTACTTTGCATCTATTAAGAAACGTGTGTTGAGTCTTTTTGAAAGTTGGAAGTTAAAATCTTTTAAATTCAATTTTTTACTCAGTTTACCACTTTTATACTTATGAAAGACACAGATTAGGCTGTGAGGTCTCCCAGTGCCATTCCATTGCCAGTGTCTCCAGAAACCCCTTCACCACAGCTGCTTGAGTGAAGAAGTAGACTAAATAGCAGCAACCAAAAATATAACATATACACACAAATGTGCTTTTTTTCAGAAATGTGGAAAAGAAATGGTGTTGAATTATCCAAGAAATTAAATTTCATTAATACAAAGAGAAACAGATAAATTAAACACCCCCAAAAGCATGGGATGGGAGAGTTGGTCAAGAAAGGGATGTTTTCTTCCACACAGATGTACAAATTACATGAGATGCACTTTGAGGATACATCCACATTATGATGTGCATATAAATCATGTAGACCCCCGCATGCCCAAGAGCTGCACCACTAAAGAACATCTCAACAAAGAGCAGTGAGATCAGGCTACCAGAAATGAAGTGGCTCAGGTGGACCTGGACTGGGAATGAAAAGGTGAGCTATTGCTAGCTCAATGGGCCCATGAAACATGTCCCCCAGCACACCTAAGCAGAGATGCAACATACACATGGGCTCTTGATCAAAGTGTGGATCTGACAATTGAAGCACAGGTTACTCACAAATGTGAAACATGTGCTGTAATCAAGTGAGCCAAACTACTAAAGTCTCCCTGGAACAAGAAGATGGTGGCTGGGCTACAACATGAGGAGGCTTAGCAGATCAATTACATCAGACCACCACATGAACGTGCCACCAAGATAACTGCTGTGTGTTTCCTATGGTGGGGGCACCTAAGAGGTGGCTAGAAATGTACCCTGCATCCTAAGCCACCACCCAAAACATCAATCTGGACCTTTAAAAACAAGTGGCAATACAGCACAACATACAATTAAGGCATTGTCACCTACTTCAGCACCCTTGATAGCTGAGATTCTGGATTTGGGGCAAGGAAGAAGAGAGATTCTGTTCAAGTCACTGAACCTGGGGAGACACTCTAGCCACCATCAAGATACAGGGTTGGGGAGGAATGGGGATTCTCTTTGAATTGCTGGAGCTTATGGGACAGTTTTTTCACCCCGCCATGATATCTAGCCAGTGCATCATCGCAAAGGTGTTGGCATATTATACTGGTGTGTGCTTACTAGGATGGGATAAGGTTGGATAGAACCTTAATTTTTACAGTCAATTTTCAGGAAAATTAGGACTTCTCACTATATGGTAAGTCTGGTTAAAATACACATAAGGAATGTGTTCTAGAGCTTTTATGTAGAAGTGTTGCAATTTTAACGTTGTGTGATGATTAGGTATTATGACACCTATAAAATTATCTTCTTAACACCTACTGTGGGTTTAGAGAAGACCCTTAAGATACAATACCAACTTTAAATAATATGCAAAACTGAAGCACTAGTCAGATAAAAAACTGTTCTGTATTGTTTTAACAGTTTATAGCTTTTTTAGGCAGAATGGGGTGAAGAAAAAAAAAAAAAGAGTCAATTCTACGTAACATAAGATGGACTTTTGATTAGAGCAGAAAGCATCCTTCCATATGCAGGCAAACTGGCTTTTCTACCACAGGAAGTGAATTCCATCTCCAAAAATTTACCTTCCACTGGTTCTGCCTTACTAAGTGGTTAGCACCTTCTGTAAAAGCTATTATCTCCGCCCAAAAGGCCCTGGAAGAAAGTGAATTCTCAAAAGGAACAGATCTATTAAATTTTCAAAAGGAAAACACCTCTTCAAGTATGCAGCATCTCACACAAAAGACCACCATGATGCTTCTTCTGCCCACTAAAAGAATTTTTTAAATCCTCCTGGGAAACCTGACCTTAAGGTCTTTCTCACACATGCTTGAGGAGCCAGTGTAGACATAGGCACTGCATTTCCTATCCTCCATATCCCTTCAACCATCTTTGTGAATTTTTTAGAATACATCTAATATCCTGAGGTAGCAAAGAAAACTGTCCACTGACATACTCAGTACTGTAGGTTAGTAAGAAGACAGCGAACTCTAAAAATGCCAAATGCGTTATTCAAACAAATTCAGCAGTACAGGGAGCAAAGAGAAAAAAAAAAATTTAAACAGCTGAACACAAGCAATGAATATGGACATGGCAAATGCAGCAAGTGATGACAGCATGCATAATCTGAAAGACACTTTTTTCTGGACACAAATCTAACCGTGACTTCTCTTACAGCACGATATTCACATGTCTACAGTTGCCAGAAATTATCCATGAGAATGAGACTTGTCACTGATCAAGGTGCAGCATTAAGTTCACTAACCAAGTCTTTCATCAGAATCACCTTTGTATACAGGAAGGTCAGTGGCCCTACAGAAAGGGAGAGGCTGTCATACATTATTTAATTTCACTTACATTTGTCAACCCTCCTCCTTTGTTGTAAGAACCAGAAAAGAAAGCGAATAGGGTTTATTTGGAGAAGGATTAAAGTCCAAACTACAAATATCCCTACAGCTGACATGTAAAAAGAAAAGTAAAATAACTCAGAGTGTGCTAGTTACAAACTAACAGAAAATGTATTTCAATAAAAATTTATTATCAATAAGAGCAAGAAAATTTTTACAGCTGTGAAACCTCATCTTACTTGCTCCATGCATTTTTATTTGCAACACTGTTAGTTCAGGATCACAAAATCAACATACATAATATCCTGTTCCAAAACAGGACATTATATATCGTAGCAATGCTTTTCTACATTTGCTCTAATAGAGAACATTCCTGAGGATCCAAGCAGCAAATAAACATGTAAAAAACATTAGTCAGTATTTATTTTTTTTTTTGCTTTTGCTGCAAGGGAGACAGAATAGGTCCTCTCAAGAACTATTTTTTTTTCTGAAGGAAAAGCTGACTCCATTAAATGAGAGAAGCACCAGTTTCTGTTACTAACATGCACCATTAGAAACAAAAGTAGAAAGTTCCTTACTGTCCTCATATCCCTTTGCACTGTTCTGACAGAAACAGCTAGCTAAGCCAAGACTTGAGAATCCCAGCTGTGTAAGCAGAGGAAACTGCACTGGTATGAAACCTGTTTAGCAACTCTTGTCATCACTCCATACTACAGATGCAAAAAGCTTACCTGGGAATGAGTATTTGCATTGTGACAACCTTTATTTCCCATAATGACTTTATATGACAAGGGGAACTAGTACAACTTTAGCAGTTCCAGTCTGGTAGGAGACTGAATCCACAGTACTTAACAGTACTTAAGCTGGGTCCACAGACTGATGTCTGAGAGGGCCCAGTGCCTGGCCCTGGATACAAAATAGCCTTGTGCTTACAGCATTTCTTAGCATGCGAGATCTTAACTATCAGCATACTGGCTCTTTTAAGATGGAATGGTCTCCACATGTCCTGCTGAAGCTGTTTCAACAAGCAAAGGAAAATTCAAAAATCAATTCAGCCAAAGGGAAAGAAAGGGAGAACGGGAGAAAGAAAAGGGAGAACGGGAGAAAGAAGGCTTTGTAACGTAGTGGTCAAGATGGGCTGGATGCACCAAATGCACTGTCATTCCTAGCATGCTTTTTGTTCAGTGACTTACAGGATGCAGAAGAAGCCCTTAAAGCAGGGAATAGTATACAGTGCTAGATCTCCAACTGGAAGAATGAAAAATACACTTTTCTTCTCCCTACCTCCAATCTTTCTTACAATCAGGTCACTCTTAAAATTTTTGGCAAAGACAACACCCTTTCTCATTCACCTGTCTTCAGGCAATCTGCTCCACCAGAAGCAGCTCAGTTTTTCCAGGGTAGAGGAGTGAGAAGCAGCTAGAACCTGTCTGCAGATAAAAACAGCATCCAAGAACTAAGTTACTGGCAGCTGCTTCTTGCTCCCCTGTCTCAGGGGAACAGTTGTTGCTGCTGACTAAAACTGTTTTACCTAACACTTCATGATTGCCTTTAAACTTTTGCAGAACGCATCCTTCGAGCAAGCCTGAGACAGCAACCAGAGTGCTTTTTTAGGAGTAGGAGAAAGAATCTGAACTGTAGTGACCTACAGCTTCCATGTGGACATCCACCCTGCCCTGTGTGGTATGGAGCAGCAGGGGATGGTACAGCGAGAAAAGCTGTGCTGCTAGCTTCTGCCTCTTGGGAAAGAGAGTGAGAGAAGGCAAGGGGCAGTTGCCTTCTAGTCAGGTCCAGACACAAAATAGGCACTGAACGCTTAAGGAGCAGCAACAGCCCTGGCAATCTGTAGAAGCACAGAAAACATTACTGTCAGAAAAACATAGTTTTGGACTTGCATGTTCTGGGGACTAGATGACAGGTTTATGAAATAAAGTGCCTAAAATTTTATTTATATTAATTGAAAAACATGCCAAAAAATAAGAACAGCTTGTATTATCATCCAAGACCATCCTTTCGAACTAAAGGTACCCTCAACCATGTGAGCTCTCACAAACGGATCAACAGCAGGATCGGAACGGAAGAATCCCAAGGCACACCTTGGTGGCTATGTAATACGGTCTCCCCGTGCCACAGTGGCTGACACCACAGAATGGCTTTAGATAACTATGACTTTGCATTGCTGATAAGATCAGTTTTGACTTACAGATACATACAAAAATACCAGGAAATCGATAAAAACTAGATTTTCTAAGTAAGATGTGACAGCAAACTTAGTGCTGAAAGTTTTTTCTCCAAAAATTCAACCAATTCAGGCAGGGAATTGATTTGCATTACAAATTCCCATCAGAAATGCCAAAGTGGAAGTTTTCATTCCAAATAAATACATAGTATCACTTTCTGTCTTTAAAAAAAAAAAAAATTGAAAACATTTTACATCAAAAAGTTGACTCCACACTGCATTTTTAAGTCTATACAAATTCTCTTCAAAACATTCTCACAGGCAAGAGTTACCAGTATGTATTACATCAGTTACCAGTACTGTGCAGCAATTACCATCCATTTGTATTCAGCGTTACTAGGATACCGCCATATGAAATCCCTGACAGTAACACGCTTCACAGGACTTGCTCTTGAATAAAACTGAGTAGGCTGAACAGCAACATTTCAAAATGTTACTGTTCTAAACTCTTATCTATTTACAGAAATAGGCACTGCCATTCAATTCTCACCTGCAAATTAAGTCCATATTTTCTAGTAAGAGATTTAGTCCGTTTAACATTTAATGCAACTTTCAGCTGGATAAACATTCTGCCAAAATGAATCCTCCTGTCACACAGGGTATTAGTAACAGTAATATGTAAAAATCCTTCCCAATACTTCCCATGTATCCATTACCCTATATCAACCTTTTATATGTCGGATTTTGAGGCACATTGTGTAAGTTTATAGGATAAAACTAAGTGCAATGTTTTGGTGCCTCTGATGACACCTCGTGTCTGCTCTGACTACTAGCAGTGGCACCATGGAAGGAAGGATGAATTATCACTGGCTATTGGACAGAAGAAAATGTAAGAAAATGGTGAAAGTGCTTGTTCACATCAAACTCTGTCACTTTGGCCCGTTCATTTTAATATCCTTAACACCAGAAAAGGAAAATTCAGGTGTAATATTTTTAACTCAGCTTTGACGTTAACAGTTGATTTAGGAACTGGGGTTTTATCTGTTTGTATAAGGTTCTGTTTGCATAAAGCAGTACATTAGATACTGAGGTGAATCAAATCACCTCTTCTCTGACAGGCTGATTTCCAAAAAGCTACTTCCTTTGATATCACAGAAGAGGGAGGCAATGAGAGCAAAGAAAGGGAAGGTCAAACATGCATTCTGTTAATAGGTACAAAACGGAGTGGTACATGACTCACCAAATCGGCACTCCAGGCTTAGGTATTTTTTTCACTCGTCACATTTACTTCTTTAAGAGCTTCTAGAGGTTTCTGTATTTTTCTGACCTTGCAGTTTTAGCAAGAAAGTGGTATTGGGGCAAATAATCTCTTTTTTTTCATCTCCAGCTTTCATGATCCACTCAGTACATGTAACAATATGGTCCAAAGTTTGGTACCCAGCAGCCTGGATGAAGGGATGAATGGCAGATAAATTTCCACCTTTTGCCTGAGTAGTTAAAGCCTTGGGACTCCACCTCCCTTCCAGGAAAGCTCACCTTGTCATCAGAAGTGTACACAGCTTGGGAAATCTTTAAAAACAATTACATGAGCCTAAATCATACCTTCTATCACCCACACCTGCAAACTAGAACAGTCCAAAGTTTTCCTCTTCCTTCAGTACGCAAAGGCAAAACAGTAACACAGGGCACCGGTCACTTCCCATTTCTCCCATCAGCAAACTTTTTTGTATCCAGAAGCCTGGAAACCTCCTCCAGAAACACTAGTAGAAGGCTCAGCAATATTGGAAGTGACAAGAATACATGGAAAAGAGGGGGCAACACCTTGATCCTGAAGGTTGGACAGGATGGTTTAGAAAAATCTAAAATGCCACCATAAAAATACTGAACTGTATTTATGCAAAGAAATGCAACTAAAAGCAACAGGCACTGGACTCCTGATAAAAAGTCAGGGCACTGATCCCACACATGAGATGACAGTGCTTTATTGTCAGTGATAATACTTACATTCATGCCATAAATAATCTGTTTTATTTATTCACTGAAATTTGTAAAAGGTATCCCATCATCTCAGTGCTCCTTGCAAAATGCAGAGTGTAACAGTTTGGATATTTATATTTGGATTAAGAATGTTACTGTTTAATGTGTAACTGGAATGATTAATGTTTAAACAGTACATTTCTTCCACTTGTCAAGTTACTATTAAAGGCAGTTTGCAAATATCCCATATAAAAATGACAGCTGAAGAGCTGGCACTCACAGATGGCTAGAATCTTTTTTTCAAGAATTTAGCATTTTAAACTCATCTATTTTCTAGTGGTTTTGTATTATCTTACATCACCCAGAGCTTTAAATTATTTAGTGCACTTTTTTCTTGGATTATGCAGAGACAACTGTGATACCATTCAAACTGTCCACACTGAAGTATGTAGCTAAATAGGAATAATTCGTCAAGGAAAAAGATAAAGAAATTTTCAAAAGGTGGCATTTGGAACAGTGAGTACATCTTTCTTCACTTATCATATTTTTAAATACCAGGAGATGATCTTTAGAGTGAATACATTCAATTGTGCACTCTTTCTTCATATCACATGATGTTAATGCTACTTCTCATTCTCTGCAAAAAGGGAATTATCAAAGGCACCTGAAGAATGTAAGTGGAAGGTTTGTGACGCACAACGTGTGGGGCCACCTTCCCTCTTTTGCCCTACCTGCAGTATTTACATCTGCTCAGCTTGCAATGGATACACCAAGTAGAGGAGAACCAGAAAACCACGTGACTGCAAGAAGCAAGAGTTGCATCTTAAACTCCAATCTTAAAAGTTTGCTATTGATGTGTTCCATTAGTCCAACAAATGTGATCAGCCCTTGTCACAAACAGGAAGCAGTCAAGTAGGTCCTTTCTTGCAAATCTTCAGGTGCATAAAATATGTAGCTACTGCAAAGGTAATCATTGAATTGCTCAGGTTGGAAAAGACCTTCAGGATTATCAAGTCCAACCTCAACCTAACCCTACTACCCTAACTCTAACAACCCACCACTAAACCATGTCCCTAAGCACCACATCCAAATGATTTTTAAACACATTCAGAGAAGGGGACTCAACCACTTCCCTCGGGAGCCTGTTCTAGTGCTTAACAACCCTTTCTGTAAAGAAGTTTTTCCTGATATCCAACCTAAACCTACCCTGGTGCAACTTGAGGTCATTTTCCCTTGTCCTGTCACCTGTCCTCAGTGAGAAGAGACCAACCCTGCTCTTGCTACAACCTCCTTTCAGGTATTCATAGAGCAATAAGGTCTCCCCTCAACATCCTCTTCCCATACTAAACAGTCCCAGCTCCCTCAGTCACTCCTCATCCCACCCACTTCTGGGGAGTGAACTACTCAAAGTTGAGCATGCCTTCAAGTGCTAAACACGTGTGTAGATCTTAACAGAATTGAGATTCTGGTCCTTATTAGACCTCACATGCTTAAGAAAAAAAGAAATACATTTTTTTATAATTGCAAAATATTATAAAAAAAAATTAACTAATAAAACTCCAAGAAAAAGAATCTGAAGAGTCAACAAAAAGGCCAGAAAAGGAGGCAAGAAAGCATAATTTAATAATGTGACATTAATTAAGTCTAGACTTATTAATGGAGTGCAACACTGCCTATGAGACACCAATTAGATAATGGCTTATACTGCACGAAGATTTTGAGTGGTTAAGCAAAGGAGAAATCACAGAAATAATTTCACTGAACATTTCATAAATTGTTGTTTTATGGCCAACCAGGTCATAAATACCAACCAGGTCATAAAAAAAATTCCGCAACTTGTCCTCCGGCACAATTATGACCGTAACAAACCACTTCCTTTTCACCTTTTGTGCCCACACAGGAGACATAGCCCTTTCCCAAGCATCAGCCCTTTGCCAAGTATGTTCTTTGCAGATGCAAAATCAGATCTTTTTGAATACTTACTACTCAAAGTCCTTCTGTTGTAACAAAACCAGAGAAGCTCCCGTAATCAGATTTTTACCGAGGTGTACAGAAGACCTCATAGAAAGAGATCAGATTGTCAGACTAGTAGCACTATCAACTGAAATTGCCTGACACTGACTATTATATGCTCCTCCTGTCAATGCTTTGTGTTTGTTTTAATTGTTGGACTAGTATTTGCTAAATGTATGCCTTTCACAGGCTGACTTGTGGGGGAAAGCAATCAGCTAAAATGCATCTATTCCTGAAAATAAGTAAACAAACTGTTAAAAAAAAAAATAAAAATGCAGTGAACTTTTCTTCAAAAAGCTGTTATTCTTGCAAATTATCTAGAGGGGAGAACTTGTATTTGGCAGTAGAGATGGCATCCATACTGAAACAAACCTCTGTCAGCGTAATTAAATTTCAATTTGGCTAAGTAACAGAGCTTTGGACACCATGCATCTTACACACTCACTAGAGAAATCTTACAATTAGACAAAGGATTCCACAAGCCCCTAAATCACTAATTCTAAAATCATTAATCAGTTAGGGCTGGAGTTGGGCATTGCCTAACTAAGCTGCCCTGTGGTGCTCAGGGATGCTCTACATGCAGGGCAGAAAGCACTGGAATAGAAAAAAAAGACAGTTGTCCTTTCTGTGACTCAGTGAAAGATAATCAGATGCTTCATTCTGAACAGGATTTAACCCTCTATCCAGATGGATGTCTCTTAGACTTTCTTTGCACTAAACTTCTGTGGAGTAGCCAGAACATTTCCTCTTTCAGGAACAGTCACACATGAGCAAAAGGAAAACAACCTTTCTTCAGCTCCCCTTCCAAATCACACAACCCAACAGAGAAGATGCACTCCCAACTACACCATCAGGCCATCAGAGGCATTTCGTTCATTGTGACACAGTGTTAGAGGCATTTCATGAGTCCTGGTTTGTCAGACAGATTTCCTTCTCTCCAAGAAACTGAAATCTGGTCACCTTATTTTAATGTCTTTGCTAAGACACTTTTAACCTACCCAGTCAGGCAGTGATTACAACATTACACAGCTAAAAGACGCTTTTCACTCTGCACAAAATAGATAAGCACAGTTTTTAAAGGTAAAGGTGATGAAGACTAAGATTGGTGCCAAGAAGTACCTATGCTACATAAGAATTTTAGGAACCAGTTGAGCTGGTCACCTTAAAATCTCTGAAGGTCTCAGGCAGTAACACCATTTTATGGTTGATAAATTGGATGCTACCCAAACTTGACTGAAGTTTGTCTTTCTTGTCAACCGGTATGATGGCAAAAGCTAGAAAGAAGATTATTCTCTTGATTTAACTCAATTTCTCTGAAAATAAAATCTTGGTTTGGTTTAAAGCTTTTCATGGTTCTTTTTCAGGACAGAGAAGAATTTTGAGAAACATGAGAAACCATTTTAATAAGCCCTTTTAATAAAGGAAGACATTACTGATACAGAAACAAGTCAAAATCAGAGCCTCTAATAAACTTTACAGATGTAGACCACACCAGCTAAAGATGGTGCAATGTGTTAGTGAAGCAGTGAAAAGTTGTGCTCACTGAAGTTCTAGCCCAGCACACGTGCAGAGTAAGAACCGGCAATGCTTTCTTCCGTATTTATTCCCTGAACAGAAGGTGTGTAAATCAATTATTTTAAGATGACATTGATACAAAGCCCTAATACTTCAAGGAGTTTTGGCTGGATGCATCCTGCTCTCATTATCATTAAATGGGCAGCAGACAGGCACAAAAGTTGAAGCAAGTTTGAAGTCCTTAAAGCACCGTTGTTAGCTTTTTACATTTGGATAAAAGCTGGCAAAAGCTGCATATTCTCAGATGATCTTAGTAAGCAGTTAGCTAGAAATTACTATAGGGCAAAGATTTCGTAAAATCTGGAAGAGAAATCTTAGACATGTTCAGATAAACTTCTGACAAAAACACTATTTTAAAGAAAGGGGTGCAGTGATACTTACCACATTGCAGAGAGTTATCCTCTTCTATTGTTTTATTATAGACCCAATCCTCCTTTCTCCAGCGTATAACACTACCATCTTCACAGTCCTGAGCTTTTTTTATATTTGCTTTATCCCACATTCTGAACATGTACAGCTCACCAGTCATACCCAGGTCAGGTGATGTAGCTCTACCTGGCAGCTTTGAACAGCCAAGTAAGAACCGTCCTTTTCCAGGCAAAGTAAATTTCACAGTTAGTTTTTGGTTTTTTTCTTTTTTTCCATTTATGAATACTTTCATCTCCTTATCTTCACTTTTCCACTGGATACATACTTGGTTCCAAGCATTTTCCTGAAGTCTTGCTGTTGTATTTATTTGATTTCCAAACAACCATATCCTCACTTCATCGTGATCTCCTGAAAGTCCAAGTTGATAGTTATTTGCAGAGAGGTTGGTGTGAGGTGTTTCCTGATAGTATACATATGCTGTCCAGGGACTACTTGAGGAATACAGCTTGAGGTACACACAGACAATGAATTCTTTCAGTGGACGCAGTGAAATTCTTGGTGACATCATCCAAGGATCTTCACATGCAGTCTTAAAGACAGCTTTATATTGTCCCAGGAAACCCTCCTGATCTAAATAAAGAAAAGGAAATTTGTAAAATGATTTAATTTTTAAAAGGATCTTCTATATGAATGCTATTTTTCCATATAGTACTATTTCTAGGCATTCACGTAGGAATTTCCAAAACAACACATTATGAAACAACCCTTCGTCTTTTGGCTGTTTTGTCGTGGGGAAGTGACAAATTTAGAGGCAGTCAATAAATCCTAGCTGCTCATCAAAACTTTGAAGTAAAACTCATGCAGAAGATGAAAGATGACCAGGTAGCTCTCTAAGGCAGCACTGAAATGACAAGTGGGAGTCAAAACGAGAATCACAGATCTTGGTTCCTATTCTCAGGACTGCACAGGTATTTTGTATTTAATAGATACTAGCTACAATACAGAAACAGAACTAAAAGAAGGGACTATAGCCCTTACTGCCTTCTCATGTCCCAGCCTCGCATCCTCCTTATCCGAACAAGACCATGCTTTCCATGCTATTTTTTTCCAACCCTAAGATTCTTAAATCCACTGCTGCATACTAGCAGAGTTTCATCAAGAAAGGTATAAAACAGCTGCATTCTAGAAGAGAATGAATTTAGGTAACCGTCAGTAAATGTGTTTTGGAACCACTGGTTTATTTTAAATTTAATCCCATCCAGTCCCCATTCCCCGTTCTCTAACAGGGCATTTAATTGCCCAGGCATCTTGTCTGTGTATCTCGAATCTACTGAGGCATTGAGATGGTGGCAACCTGGAGTTCAACTGTGACAGGAAATAGAATTCTAAGTACCAACAGTAAACTTTCTGGTGAAAACAAGGTGTCAGCCTCTGTCAGTGCTGGTAAAACAAGTAGTGCCAGGGAATGCCCCAAACACAAGAACTCGATCGTAACTGTGAAATTCTAGTAGGTGCCTCATTTCCTCTATTGTTCCACTGCAGGAAAAGTACAGGCTTTTGTGGCTGTAGGTGTTAATCTCTTTGGACCTGACTCCTATTTTGTAAAAAAAGGCACACTCCAAATGCACAATCATTACCATGATTGCTTGCTTTATGGTGCACCTACCAGCAACAAAATAAATCTGAATTAAGAAAAACTCCTATGGGACATGAAACACCAAGTACAGAAAAATGAAAGTCTGGTAGATGATCAGCCAGCGCAAGTGAACACGTTACTGATGCCTTTATCGGGGCATTTATCTATCAATATATGCAGAGCTTTTATGTACCCTCCAGAGAAGGTATGTGATTAATCATGATTGGTCAGGGTTGGATTGCAGGAAAAGATTGGTCAGTATAAGAAGAAAGCTTTTCCATTAGCTCCCCTGTGAAAATACAAATTTCCAGACAACTTGGATTTTTTATTTATTTTTTTTTTTCTCCCAAGAGTAGATTACATTCATAGTCCTAGTTAGCTGGCAAGATCACAGCCAGGTCTTCTGTGATCTTCTCAACCAACCAGAGCACCAGCTTTCATCAGGCCAACTCCCTATCAGTAATGTGTTCAACTTTTCTATCCCTTGACCACAAGACTCTCAAATTCCTTCTTCAATAGCAACAAATGGGAAACAGAAGGAGCTGCTAACTTCCAAGTGCAGGTTGATAGGTGCAAGCCACAAGAAAGTTCAAACCGCAAAACGTATCAATGACTTTCCATGAAACCAAATTGATAATTATTCTTGATGCATACTCTGACTTTAAGACTCCCTCTGCAATACTAATTAGCAGAAATCTGTAGGGAACTTTCACAACCTTTAATCTTTCCTGAAGTTCAACATAGAGCATGAAAGTGCCATACATGGCTACAGAGCAAACAAATAGCTCTAGGCTGAAAATCCTAACTAGCAGGCAGTGGATTTTGAATGGCAAGGTAATACTTAGCATGGTTTTATGGCAATGGAGAAGACAAACACATCTGACCCAACAGCAAGTAGTAGAACTACTTCCCCCCCCCCCGTCCAACCCTACAGCATGAACACACTCATTCAGTTTGGCCATTTGTCAGAGCCTCAATGCAAAATCTGGGATACTCAGCTAGGAACAGCTCAGAAAACTAGTTTTTAAAACATGACTTAAAAGCAGCGGTGAGAGAGACTGGGCAGGAAGGGAAAGTGTCATAGAAGTGGAGACTTTTAGATACAGACTCAAATGTACCTTACCCTTTTTAGTAGAAAGATGATGACTATTAAAATAAATCTGCTACCTTTCAGTTTGGACAGCTCATGAGGAACTGATCTTATAAAGGAAACCGCTAATGAGATATACGCTCATAGGCCAATACTCAGGACAGACTCTCCAAAGAAAAATAATTGCTCGAGCCTTTCATTATTAAGTACGAATTATGCTGAAGGTTTTGAAAGATACGATGCAGCTGCTGTTCCTCAGAGAGTGTATATCAGAAGTCTACTTGCATGACTCATATACCTTCCAAAATTCCTGTGAGCAATCTTGAGCATGCAGAGATGGCCAAAGCAGACAGATAAGGAAATTTTCTGACATAGCTTCAAAACTTGATGTAATTGTTAACTATCCAGATTGAAATACTGGAAGTCCATTCCTGAGCAAAAATGTTAATGAAAACTTGAGGTACCATGAGCAGAGCTGATTTTGGAAGTTAACAAATTCTGAGAGAGGTCTGATTTCATGTTAAGCATTAGATTAGTGTTTCTGTGACAACAGTAAATTAATTAAAGGGCTGCAAAATCCTGTTACATTATTTAGGGGAGCTGACACTATAAAGTTGTCAAGGGAGCTATAGTGGACATAAACCTGCAGGTGAGAACAGTCTTAACGCAGGTAACCAAGAGAAATGACGCAAAATGAGATCAATCCTGCTGATGATTCTCCTAGTCTGCTTTGTATCACTCAAAAAGACTGCTCTTGATCAGCATGCAATGCATGACGAATTATTTTGAACTAACAAAATAGTTTATTCAGGTCTACCCTTCTGGAAACTGGAAAGTCTGACCCACTTAGCTCTGAACAGTTTAAAAAAAAAAAAAACAACCAAAAAGGAGTGTCCAAGTTAAGAGAATAGATACCAATACTACCTGAACTGTTACAAGAAAGGCTTGGGAAATGTTACATGGCTTGTCTACCCAAAGAATGTCGAAAAAGCACAAAGGAAATCGTTAACCATAGAAATGCACTTTGCTGTTACAAGTGGAATACACACAGCACAGCACTGAATTAGAAATTAATTATCAAGAAGGCCAAGTCTGTTTGATATGTGGGTGCATGCAACACAAATTACATTACTTTAAAGCTTTTGGAAGTTCTGTTTATCATCGCTTCTTTTCTCTAGTAATGGCACCTATGGGCTGCAGCCCACCTTGATCACAGAACCAAGAAGCTGGAACTGGCTGTACTCTGACAGCAGCATTCCTGGCTTACATTCAGAAACCTAGCCATGAAGATACCTTCATCATCACCAGAGCACAGAAAAGGTAACATAGTAGAAAGAATGCTCAAAGCACCTCCAGAATAAGAAAAATAAGCAAAAAATCACAACGTGAAGTCAAGGAAAGTCCATACAATAGTAATTGTAGGCCAACTTTTCAACGTCATTTGCTGTATTCAGGCACTTCTCAGAAATGCACACCATTCTTTCTTAATATATTTATCTCTAAAAGGTAAAAGAACTGGGGGTTTTACTACAGTAAAATATTAAGAACATTCACTCAATAAGCATGTTTTCTTAAGCCCTAAAATAAATACTGAGATGTATGCACATACTTTCAAACATTTAAAATAAACTTTCTGAGAATGACAGGGAAATGCAAATATAAACCAAAAATGTAATCTTTTCCCAAACATTTTCAGATAGTAATAATTGATATCTTTACAAGAGACAGGCAATCACGGGTAGTAAGAATTAGACATACAGAAGCAGATTGTCTCAGTATAAGCATCAGTGTTATCTCCTCTATGTTACTAAGAGCTACTGTATCAGTACAGTTGAGCATTCTATTGAATAAAAACAGGCACAAGTTTGTGTCTGCACAATCTGGCTTTTAACCAGTAACAACAACAGTCATTAATTTTCATGCAAATTTTTGCCACGTAACACATTTGGCTTGCTATAGTCCATTAAAATGACATTACAAGAATCTTGTATCCCAGTGTATTCTGCTTAGAGCTCATGATGGTTCCTTATATAAAGTTTACAACTCTAAGCTTTCTACATGTGGGTTACTTGACTCTGCTGAACGCTTTGGAAATCTGAAGCTAAGAACCCTTTCCTCAAAATGAATTTCCTCTTTTCATTCACAGTTATAGTTGGATATCTCAGGATAAACTATGTCAGATTATCTAGAGTGTCCTACACATTAGAAAGAACATAGGTAGTTCTCCTCTCTTTCTTTTTCCTCAAGAACACAAACAGAATTTAACACCTCAGATTAGGAGAGAACTGAGTAGAGATGCTTCTGAGAGTGCTAACAGCATAAAAAAACCCAAAAATTAAAATAAAATGAAACTATAAATAAACCCTTGCATCAGCTTAGCTTTTCTTGAAGGGTTACTGATACTTGCAAGTGATACATAGGTGAAAGATGAAATCCCTCTTTGGTTGCTTCCTTAGAACTCCAGATGCAGCTGAATTTTCCCTGGAAAAATTATTTTATGACATCTGCTGAGCAGCTCTGGCCTTTTACTATTCAAAGCACATGAGGTTAAAACCTCACCATCTTAGTAACAGTTTTATCGCCTGAATCTCAAATTCTCTCTCAGTAAAAGCTTCATTTTACGAAAATTGCTACATTTGGAGAATTAGAATCAGAACTAGTCTAATCTGTAAAGCTATGAAATTTCATTGCTAGTACAATTTCATTAAGCAGGCATACTTACTAAGTACATTGCGACTGCAAAAAACTCTGGTCTTCTAGAGTAAAACAACATTCCGTGACACCGGAAGCAGTTTCTAAAAGCAGCCATTAAGTACACAGCAAAAAGAGGTCTAATTTTTAAATATTCCATGAACATTACTAACGTGATAAATGTATTACACAATATTAATATAAAGAAGTTTTACAAATGACAAGCACTGCTATCTTTATCACTTGAGGTCCAGAGTAGCAACAGACTTGTACCTGCCAGCTTAACGAACAGCCATGAATAAAACACAAATTGCTGATTTTGCTGTACCTTATCAAAAGCATCATCATGTCTGTTACCTAATTTGTACAAAAACATGATGTATTTGTTTCTCATTTACTGTTATATAAAGAGGATAGACTGCCAAATTCAAATACATCATTTCTGTTAGATGTTTTGGACTTTAACTGCCTTTCTCCTAGCCATATTCTGTTCCACAACCAAGAGCAATGCAGATGTTCTACGCTCATACATGCACAAAGTATAGTGAAACTCAAAGGACCTTGAGGTGTTTAAGATCAGTGTAAAAGATTCAACAACACCTTCTAAAAATAGTAACATTACCAGTTAAAAAAAAAACCAAACAACAAAAAACAAGTAATTTGTCTTGTTATTGCATGTTGTGTTTATGTTCTCTCCACATCCATATCTAAAAAGAATTTATTACTGATGATATTTTATGGAAACAAATACTGTAAACATAGGGTTTGCATATCCACAGTATTAAGCACCATTTCATTTCTTGTTAATGGCAGTTTTTCCTCTTGATTCCAAGAGGGAAGAAACTTGACTGTTCTAAATATATTCAAAAGTCCTGTTCACCAAGGCTAATGTTTCCAATTTCTTTGGAATACTAACACTAAATCAGGAAAATTTTGTCTTACCTTTGCCTGCTGTAGCCAGGAACAAATGAAGTAGAAGGACTGCTAGAACAATCCTGAATCTCAAGAAAATGTCCTGTATTCTGCCAATACAGCAGTGCTGTTTTCCCCAGGCAACCATTCTAGAAGAAAAAATAAATAAACCACAGTGATTAGAAAAATGTGCAGGTGGGCAGATATTATGTTTCCAACCCAAGAGTGTAAATATTCTCATACTATTGGGTATACATCATACAGAAATGCACAGCTACTTTGGGTATTGCCAGGTCACTGGGAAAGAAAGATCTGTTAGCTGAAAGGAAAAAATATAAAAAACAGAATAAAACATACAAAAAAACCCAATAAAAACCCGACAAAACAAACAAAAAACCCCAAAACAAACAAACAGAAACCCACACAAAACAACCCTACCACACACCAAACAAAACAAAACACAAGCACCCACACTCAAGCTCTACTTCTCCAAAGACTTACAAATACATCAGAGCATGGCCATGAGTCCTTGCACAAATAAGTCATTCAACATTTGAAAAACAAACAAAAACACTTAAACAAAAACCCACAAAAAACCCCAAACAACAAACCAAACAACCAAAACCACCCAGAGAGCAAATGTGGAGAACTTATCTGAAAGCTTTGTTAATCTCAGTAAGCATATAGAAAGAGCTTCTTCAGTCCCCTACAAAAAGGTTCTATCATCTGACATTTTAACAGCAACACTGTGAGCTCCTAAGGAAGAGGCAAGAGTTTGATTCCTGATCCTCATCTCATTCTCAAGACAAGAAGCTACTGCAAAAAAAATGAGAAATGCCACAAGTCACTGTGGGCAACAAGTTCACGGAGAATACCATGAAAACCTGGTTTGTCCACACTTCTTCCCAGTGATGGCTGCCTAATGTGTGCAATAGGACACGGTGGTGGAAAAAGAACATGTCTCCTGCTAAAAGTGATAACATTCTATGAAATGTTACACTTAAAGAGATCTTTTGAAAAAAGGTACATCATTTGAGTATTTTCCATGTTGAAAGAATCATAAGTGAAAGCTTTGTGTGCTTCTTGCATGCATTATTTCTTAAATGGAAAAGTTTACAGGTACATAGTTAGAAGTGATTCTATACTCGATTCTTGAAACAAATGCAAAGTCATAAACTTCATGTATTGTTTAATGTATCAGCTTTATGGTAGACCAGAGCATCTGACATGACACCAGTTGTGTACTGCTTAATGTATCAGCTTTATGGTAGACCAGAGCATTTGACATGACTCCAGTTGTTTTAACTTTGCCATCACAAGATGGGTGCATGTGTGAGTGTATTGGTTAGCACTCATATTGCTCGTGGACTTTACTGTATTTCTGTACATGCTCTATCAGGCTGCAATACATTCCCTTCTTTTCAGGAATTCGTGTCAAGGTTAGGGCTAAAATGTATTTTTTGCAAACATTCACATTAATGTAAATATTTATTAGCAGAACATGGTTACTATGGGCTGAACTCTCCAAGAGAAGTGCTAGAGGAACAAGCTGAGAAACGGTTATTAGGTAATTGACATTTTGTAAGCAGATTAAATGTATATGCAAATAAATTATATGCATATAATAATGTAACATAAAAAATATGAGGCAAAGACTTTTTAAAAATGACAGCACTGCAACATCATTGCCAGTGATTTCAATAATTACATAGTATGTGATATTTCTAGGAGAAAAATAAGCTCATACTGATTGCACTGAAACAGACCAATCTGGATTAGAACAAATACTGCTTCCACTTTGCAGATTCTGGATGCTATGCTTAAAATTGAAATACATTAAGGATATAACAGTCAAACTGTGGCAACATCAAGAATGGCATCTGCATGGGTGCTACAGGTGTTAACCAGCAGGAAGAAAAGCTATTGATAAAAGGAACACAAAAATCAAGCATACTAAAACTGAGAGAAAATAAATGGTACGTTAAAACACTGGACATAGCTAACAGACACAATCCTATGTAGGAACAGACCAAAACCAAACAAAAAACAAGAAAAAGCAAGAAAAGTCAAAGGCAGGCTAGCTTTCTGAAGATTCATGGGAAACAAAGCCGAACGTCTTCAGCTTGCTTCTCTTGAATGCCTTGAATGAATTCTCTTGAATGCCAAATAACGTATTGATAAAGTTGTTCAGTCAGCAAACTAAGTAGAAGAATTATATCAATTATCCTAAGAACCTGGTAATGAAAAACTGCCATGCTTAAATATATTTGACAACTTCAAGGGTTCTGCATCTACAGTTTACTAAGGTTAAAAGAGATGTCCATCCAAAAGCTGCATTTCCTTTCTTTGCTTACTCTTCCCAAATTAGGTCACTTACAAGCAAAACCAAGCTGCACATCTACTGCTCCATTTTATGGGAAAATCTCTTCCGTACAGTAGACACTCTGTCCATAGTGATGTATTTAGCTAACAAATTGAACACAAATTCCAGCTTCTCTTGCCTCTACTACCAAGACATCAAGAGTTGAAATGTAAATGGGATGAAACCCAAATATACTCAGTGGCACCCATCAGTTGGAACCCACTGCTGAGTGGCACCCACTGCTGAGCTACTTAAGTGTGAGAAAATTCTACGCACAGATGACAAGTAAAGATATAACTGTCTGTCTTTACTTTCTCACTTACTCTTTCAAATAACAGTTAAGTCACTCTTATTTAGAAAGAGCTAACTGCCTGAAATAGAAGAGAATACAATCAATTACTTTTCTCTATGGCCAGTGGATAAACTGTAAATCAGAAAAGAGAAAGTAAGGGCCCAGGCATCTCTGTTCCCTTGTCTGCTCTCCATGGAAAGTGTTGTAGTTTGACCAGTGACACTCTTGCAGCTCTAGTACCCAGGTTTCACAACATTTCATGCTATGTCACTAATTTGAAAATGAAAATAGAATGGATAAAGCTTTTCGTAAAACAAATGAACAAACACTGAAAAATGAGATGGCTGTTTTGTATGTTGTGCTACACATGCTGAAGCTGTGCATTAATACCACATTCTCTGGAAGTTAAAGAGGTTACTGGAAACAAAGACAGGTAGAGGGTGCAAAGATGAGTCTGTATTCTTATCATGAGTATTAATTATCTTATGTCATGCTGTGTTACCAGTTTTTTGATGGAATTGTCCTTCAACAGAATAGGAGTTTTTACCTGCGTAAAGAGCACAGGATTTCTGCAGAAGAACTTACTGAAATCTAACAGGTTGACCAAGACAAACACTATGATGAAGGTCTGCAGAAGGACAGGCAGAATAAAGGGATGAACGTCAGTAAATCAACAGCAACTTACAAGAGTAGGCAAAGAAAACTGTTTAAACCAAGCCCTGTAAGGCTTTTACCATGTTTACTATGCCGTCCCCAGCTGTGTACCTCTGAAAGATGAGGACCATTGTTTGAGGCTGATGTTTTTAAAACCCTTCAGCTAGCATCAGCCACAGGCATCCCTAGTGAAAGGATGTCCCAAGAAACCGGGCTTGTGTTACAAACACAACTGGAAGGCAGAGGAGATGGAGCCCGTTCTGCAGCCAGGCTCAAGGGGGACTGCATGGTGCAGCAGTGTGAGAAACCCGGACTGCTTGCCAAGTGTGCACCCAAAGGTCACATATTGAGAGACACAGGGCTTACCTTAAGCCGCTGCTTGCTTTCTATTACAACAGATATATTTTCAACAGGCTTAAAGCCAAAGAAAGTGCAAAACATAAATAAAGCTGCTCTGTAGCGTACTTTGTCAAGCTACTTTTTGAAAAACATATTCCAATTTTACAATTCCTGTTGGATCTGTCTATTTACTGGCAGTCTTTAAAATGTAAAAAATTATTAGTTCATTCATGCCAAGTTTTAGCCAGAGCAGGTTCTCACTGCCAATGCATAAACTGTTGGTAACAGAAACTTATGCTGGCAATCATAACCAGAAGCAATCAATCATCTACTTCTAACCATGCTGTCTACAGCTACACTTCAAGCTCTTTTGTTCAAGCCACGCTTATTTTATCCACCGTCTTCAGGGCTCATTCTGTCTAGTCTGTAGTAATCCTCTATTAAAACCTTAGATTTAACTACAAATATTTCCCAAATTTATAGAATTTGCTGAGGAGGAGGAGGAGGGTAATAATGAATGGAATGGTAAGCTTCTGGCTGTTGTTCGGTGACAGCCTGCATTATTCAAATCTATACCAAGTGATAAAAAGCAGAAAAGAGCAAGAAAAACATACTGCCTAGGCATGAGAACTTCTTGATGCCTTTAATTACTTTCAGAAATACAAGACTGTAGACTTCTTCCATCAACCCCTTATATTTTCCAGACTGGAACCAAACTGTAGTAAAAGTTTTCATGTTATTTTTAAATTTTGGCTGCAGCAAGTTAGATGTAATAGGGAGGACGCTTATGTTGGAAAGTCTTATGTCACTGTGAATGTTGGCACATGCAGCATTCACTGACTTAACAGAAGAAGTAACACCATTGATTTTAAAATGTTGTTCCATGGAGGTTTTTTTAATGCATTTTTCCAGAAGACAGTAATAGGATTATTACTGTTTGATAATAGCTTGGTTTTCATTGATTTCTTCAGTGTTTATCAAAGGCTGTAAAAACAGGTATACCGTATTCCACACATAGTCACTTTATGTAGGACACTGGCAATGTCTTTTTCTAAGACAGAAACAGTAACGTGTGGAGACAATTCAAGCACCTTCCAAACTCCTTCATTCTGACATCTTTACTGTTTCCAAAGACTTTAAATATTTTACCTTTTAGTAAGTTAACTTATAGAGAGCAACAAGCCACTTAGTTACAGACATCAGTCTTCTGCAAAACTCACAGCTAATTGGTTCAGTTCTTAATAGAAATAAGCAGGAGGAAAAACTCTGAGAAATCCATTCTTTTGTTTACTTCTTTCAACTGCTGCTGGATACTGCTATTAGAAAGATATTTTAAATATTATTTTATTTTACAAGTACCAAGCCAAGGTCTGCCCTCAGTTCAACTCATAGATCTCCCCTTAAATTCATGTAAAAGCGTAGGTTTAATAATTACGGCTTCATGAGTGTAATATGCCATTGGATGGATCTCCATCACAGACCTCAATGCCAAAAAATACTTTTGGTACTTAATTCTCTCTTACAGTAACTTGTGTCACTGTATATAGTGAAAAAATGGAACAGGGAGCAATTTCGAGCAAGTTTTTCTTCCCTCTTATATAGTTTGGCAATGTTTCGCCTCCTCATAACCAGCAGTCATCTAGGAGATGAGCAGGAGGCCTCTTTCTAGCTTTTATAAAAGTTCAACACTATCCAGGAAATCCTCTTCCGCAGTAGGTATTCCCTTGTAAGAATCCTATTATCCACACACTCTATTACTAAAGCAAACTAAAAAGCCCTTCAGTGACAATGCCTGAGCAGGTTTCCACTTCAAAGAATTACACAGTACTGATGGAGCATAAGAAGCAGAGATGTAGTAAGTAATTTTGTCACAAGTCTGGTTACTTCAGCAACAGGCAGGCTGTTTGCATTTTCATTAGTAATACTTCAGGATATAGAGGTATATAGGTTCCAGGAAGGGGAAATAACAAAAGAAATGTTCTGCAGAGTAGGAGACTGAAAGTGCAACAAAGACAACATTTAAGTTGGCACATAGAAGAAGATTAAAGGAATGTTAGACATGCACATTGAGCCATGTAAAAGGGATGAGGAAGTGTGTACAAACATAAAAGCATATAAAAGTAGACAAATACAAAATTTTGCAAAACCTTTATATCTGGTAACAGGATTTGAATTTGATGCAGAAAAAAAGAGGAAAGGACAAAGTCTTTTATAAAGCTGGAATATTCAAACCAGTGCACAATGTAAACAGGCTGTAAGGGATCAAGTGAGGGCCAGTACAAGCCCAATACAGACAGGCATGCCAGAAAACCGTGAGCTCATGCTTTCAATTTTCCTATTTTTCAAAAATGAGACCTTCATCTTACTAAATGAGACCTACATCTTACTGTAGTTATTTCTGCTTAGTTTACACTTTCCTTCCCCACTCTCCTTTCCATGCTCTCTTGGCTTGAACAGCAGCACCCTAATAAAGAAATTATATTGCGATTTCACCCTAGGCATCGCTTCATGGACTTTACAGGTCTCTTGGATCTTGGAGTTGGAGCTGTTAAAATCTCTCTGAAAGTTAAGAAGCACAACACTTGGCAGAGGTTTTTTGTTTAGTGTTTGGTTGGGGTTTTTTCTTTTAAACAATCTCTCAGATTGTTATTTTTTAATTAACAGCCCAACGACCAAAATAAACAAATTGTACCAAAGAAATAAAGCTCATCAGCTTTGAAAGATGGATGCACTAAAGCAAGCACCTTCCAGAGTTCCACTTCAACTCTGATTAGGAGTATGGCATCACTGCCCTGTATAGCCTACGGAAATAGCCACTTTGGCACCCACCTTCACATGGGGCAAATATTTAGGCGTCCTTTATTAAGACATTCTAGGAAACAGGGTTATGCCAGAACAGCATTCTGGGCCTCTTTTTCCTCCTCAGAGTACAGTGTGAGTCTATGGAGCGCAAGGGAAAGGAGATGATACCATTGCTAGGATGAGCCCCATGATCAGATGTTAGGCAAAGTTCTGACTGAAGCCCGCATTAGACTAATACAACTGAAACGAATTAGTCAATAGCAATAATTCTTAAATACATTAAAGTTGACACAAGAGAGTAGATGACTTCAAAGCCACTTCAGAATAATTTATTTAAACCAGTACCGTTTCTATGTGCAGCTCTCACAAGTGTCAGAAAATCTACTTTGTACAACTATACTCCACATGGATTCTGTCACCATCACCACCTCTGTAAAAAAAAGTGATTAGCCTTCTTACAAATAAACCACTCTAAGCACAATGCTGACTTGCTGAAACATAGATAAGGGTGAAAAAAATGAAAGCATTTTTTAATTCAAGTTAGATGAATACTTGGACTATGCTATGAATAAGTAATGCTGGAACAAAGTCCCCCAGACTTCAAAACATGAAGTGACAAGTATTATCAGAAACCCATTCAATCACCTTATGTCCATAATTAATTTGGTACAAAAGAAAAAAAAGATATTCAAAGCCTGTTTGGGAACTTGGAAATTAAATGTGGAATTTGGCAACATTCACAATCAGGCATGCCTAGTTGTCTATTAAATTTAGGCAGATAGCCATGGTAAATTTTTCTCTAAAGAATATAAAAGGGATTTTTAAGAGAATATTTAAAACACTGAAAACATCAGTAAAAGGATGCTGCGTTTGGTTATATGTGCACAATAATGTTTCTACAATCAACATCTTCACACCACTAATTTTTTTCCTAGTTATACCATTTCTAAATGGGCAACATCTTGTCAAACATGACAACTTCTGATGGATCCCTTAGGCCTTAACTCTTCTATGACTTTTAAGGAACAAAATAAATGAGAAGATATACAGTACTTTGTGAGTGGTTGTTCTTTTTTTGGCAACTAAGGCATCACCTCAAGTGCTCATCTCATGAAAATTTCAGAGAATGGAAATAACATGGTTATTTCCTCTAAATTCTACAGAATAAGGAAGTATTTTAAGTAGACTGAGGAACTTCACAACTGTTTCTTTTCCATACACTGTCTCATTTAGTATAACTGACATTCCATAGTTTTCTTTTAAAGCAAATGAAACTAAGCAAATCACGTTACAAACTACAGTTTTTCTCTGTGTCATTAAGAACTGTATTTCAGTAGCCAGTAGAAAAGAATATACTAGCTGAAAAGCAGTTGTTGCGCCAAACAGTAATTAGATTTAAAAAAAAAATAAAAAAAATATACCAACCAAACAAAACAAAACCAAACAAACAGAAAACACAAACAGGAAAAAAACAAAACCAAAACCAAACAGAAAATACTACGGCCAGGACTTTAATTTCAAAATAGACTTCTTCTAAAATCTTGTATCTGTTTCACTACATAATACCTGCAGTAAAATTGTCCTCAAGCCAATGTAAGTAACACTCACATGGTGAGCACCTGTGGTATACAAGATCTTCAGCTCACAGCTGGAGACAAAACCATGTGACTCATGCAGGGAAGAGTCTGAAATCCATTCTTCTGTCTTTGATTTAATGTCAACTACAAAGGATCCTTTGTCCACGCTGAACAACAATAAATTTCAAAGATATTTTGGCTCAAAAGGAGCACAAGACTCCCAGATAATTGAGTCTTATTAATTACTGTATAGTTACACAAACCTGTCTTTTTATAGAGCAAGTATGGATCGTTTCCCAATTGTAATTTCACCAGGAATTTATGATTGGCAAGAACAAGACCCTCATAATCATGAGCACCTATCTAATAAACACGAAATGATTCACACTGCTCCTTTTCTTGTTCACAAGCTGAGTATCACCCACCATTGGCCTGAAACAAACTAATATTCTCTAAATTCATGTATCTGAAAAAAAGAGCAAAGCTTTTCATTGAACTTGGACACAATAATATTCCTAATCTCACCATTTATCAGAAAGCTAACATTTGAGGCCAAATAGCATACCTAATTCATGCCAATTTTTCTGCTGAAATCAATGAGATAGATTGTATGAGCTACCCTCATTTTTGGCCTTCAAATAATCTAATATTTCACTAAAAACATGAAGTTCCAAACTCAAGTGTAGTGATCAGTTTAAAGCTATACTGTGTTTGCCAAGGCCACCGATCATGTTACATATTAAGAACTAAAAATTGTCCAAATTTAACAACAGTTATTCTCTCAAGAAGTCCAAAACTTTCTCCCTCTGCCAACATTCTAGTTATTAGTGGAAGACCTGACTAAAAGCATCCACAGCACAAAAACTGTGTAAATTGAGCAATTAACTTCTGAATGGGAATTTGGTGCCTTATATCTCTTTCCAGCTGGCTTTTAAGCCAATTTCTGTTCATGTATTAGAAGTTTAACGTTAAATTTGGAAAGCACTGAAGGGAAAAAACATTCTCACAAACTCCATCTGATCTCTAGAATTACCTTAAGATACTAAAGTAATATTAATAAAGATACTAACAGCATTAGTTCACTTGGCGTCTGACTACCACAGCAGAAATAACATAATACTAGTTTGCAGCATAAGCAGAAAAATCTGTGACCCCGATTCATACCAGAACAAACTTGTTTGCATGCAATTTCTTTCCTGTATCTTCTTTCAAGGCATTCTGCTTTAGAAACTGTCTTTATACATGTGCTTTCCTAGTGAAGACAAGTACTTGGAGACCCTCCTAACCAAAGATGTCGTCTTCTGTTCTTTAATTCAACGAAGATATTTCCAGTTACCTGGCAGCGGACCTAATCCTGCTCGTTTCCCCCATGCAAACAGTTACAGAAGTATACTTTCCAGCTTAGGAAGGAAGGGCTAAAGGTATAAGCTTAAAGCTTAAGAACAGCAACATCAACCTGAGCAGTGCTCTTCTAATGATGATGTACAGTCTTAGCCTAACCAAGCAAAAAGACGACGTGTTTTGAGTAGAGACATATAACACCAGCTTTACCTTTTCAGCTCAAGTGCCTAAGCTGAAGACCCAACTAATTTGCTTTGGGACCGAGTAACACCTCTATTTGCATGCCTGAGGTTGTAAATTCCATTTTGACTCATACTGAAGCTCATCCCACCACATCTTCAGCATTACTATAACTGATTTCATGCAAGTCAAAACCAGCCCGGACTTGCACAATCATACGTTTGATTTGCTTGATAGGCATGCCTTTAAAAGGCTAGTTTACAAATCCTTCTTCAACATAACTCAATACCAGACAATCACACACCCGAAGCAACAGAGTTCAGTACTGTTATAAATACTACCCATGAATGACAAAACCTATATATTTGCAAAGCAAAAATAAACACAGCTGGGAAAGGATACCTCCAGCACACCTAACTGGTATAAAGGGTCAAGACAAAAAAAAACGAACAAAAAACCCAAAAAAGGACTCAAGACAAATCCTGCGCACAACAGGTGACTCTGAAGACATTTTACTTTTGGCAGTACAGGTTACCTTGCAGAACGTACAAGAAACAAGCAACAAAAAACTTTTGAGCTGAATATATTCTCAGCACCCATTCCCACAGGAAACAACTGAGAGCAAAACCTGACCCAGCCCAGAAATACAGTCCCTACAGGACACGGCATCATAAGCTGTATTCAAACCCTACTGCCGCGGCAGTCAAAACCATTCACTTCTTAAGCCGGTTTAAATACGTTAGTGAGTATTATTTATTTATTTATTTACATCACCGTTGGTTAAGCGTTTGAAATAAGGCTGGAAACCTTTCGACCAGCAGCACCAAGAAACGTACCTGGTAAGAAGAGCAGCGCCCCTCGGGACGACCTCGGAGCCGTGTCCCCCGCAGCCCCGCGCCGCAGCCTCACGCCCCGCACCGGCCCGGCCACCAGTCCCAACGGCCACCAACGGCACCGGCTACGGCCCCCGCCTCGGTCCCACAGCCCGCCCCGCGTTCACAGGCGGGATCTCCCCGCAGTCCGCCCCCCCCTCCCCGACCGCGCTTCCCTCGACCAGGAGAAACGCACAAGTAGCACTCAAGGGGAGGGACCCGTGAGGGGGACGTGACTAAGCGAGAGCCACGGGGCTTGGCTGCGGAGGTCGAAGCTCCCCGACCTGCCCTCCTCCTCCTCCTCCGCCTCCTCCTCCCCCTCCTCCTCCATCTCTCCCCTGACAATGACCAGCCCCTCTCCAAGCCTCTCCACCACCTTTCTGTGCAATCCTCACATCGATTTCCAGGTTCTCCGACTCACTCACAAACCCCTCTCATCGAGCACCCGCCAATCTCACCACCATTCAGCTCCCACTTTACATCCTCTCTGAAGGACTCAGCTTTTCGAGTGACTGCACCATAGGTCCAAGCCTGCCAATTATCCCCTCGGCCCCAATTCAGATCCCCCAGTAACAACTTTCTGCCCGTACGAGACCAGCTCCTGGGTGAGAGCCAAAAAGCCATTATCTGTTTTGGGCTTTAAATCAAAACGGGGGAAAAAAAAACGCAATAACAAAACCCAATGAAACAGAAAACCAACAAAGCACCAAATTCACCCAGCACTGGTTTGAATCAGCTTTTCAACATCTTTTTCAACATCTGCCCCTCCATCTGCAGCCAGCTGACCTGGGGGCTTTTAGACTTTTGAGCTTGGGGCAGAGGGAAACGCTCCATCCCCGCTTGCAGCCCGGGCTGGGATGTAATTTTGTCTATACACACAAATATCTGGGACTCTGAAGTTTTAGCAAAAAAAAACCAACCAAACCAACCAACTTTCCAAAGCACTCCACTGCAAAGCACCAGTACAAACCTGCTCCCAGGGCTCTGCTCTGGGCAGAGAGACCCCCCTGCAGTGCTGGGGCCAG
>WUAM01000310.1:1704145-1722220 GCA_024336885.1 Actenoides hombroni
CTGCAAGAAAGCATTCCTACCAGTTATGAAACATTTCACACTCAGAGACATCCACACATTGCTGATCCTGTCTGGTCCCTGGGTAAACAAATCCCAAATAACAGCACATTTATTTCAAGTATAATTCATTGCTGTTCAAAAGTCCAGGAGAAAGTCTACACAGAATTTGTGGAGTTAATGGCTGTTTTGAGGACTTAGGTATTCTTTAAGTGATTACTAGGTCTAATGAAAATCTTCTGAACATAGGTGAAATTCATTCATTGTATTTGTATTCTGGGTGTAGAATTGGACCTAATCCTGTCTTTTGGAGAGGAGGCACACATTGCTTAGGATAGTATTTGGTGACTATCTTGGGTACTTTCACGTTTAGTGGGATCTGAGCCTGACTTAACCTGAGATACACAGCAAAACTGAGGAACGGTATGATTCTTCTTCATGAACAAACATGAGGTATCCATAGAAACCAACTTATAGATGACTTTTGGATCTTTTCTGTATGATAAATTATTTTCTCTAAATTATCTCATTCTTTGGTTACTCTACTGATTATAGATTAATTTTTGCAAAGATGCAAAATATGGTCCTCAAATTTGCTTCTTTGTTTCCAGCTCCTCTGCCTCCTCCCCTAAAGTGGCACTGGGGGTTGGGGCATAGGGCTTGTGGTCAATTCTGGACAGTTCTTCTCATGTGCTCTGTCCTCCTCACATTTTTCCCTGCTCCAGCATGGGTTCTCTCCACAGGCTACAGTCCTTCAGGATAAACCTGCTCCAGTATGAGTCCATCAGGAGATGCAGTTCCTGTCAGGAGAATATGCTCCAGTGTGGGCTTTCCATGGGCTACTGTGCCTTCACGATATATCTACCTCCATGGGCAGCAGTGTGCGTATCTACTCCACCTTAACCATCTCCATGGGCTGCAGGGAAATGTTTGCTCCTGCACGTGGAGCACTTCCTTCCCTCCTTCTTCACTGGCCTTGGTGTTTGCGAGGCCCTTTCTCTCACTGATTTTCCTCACCCTTCAAACTTCCATGTGGTTTTTTTGCCCTTTCTTAAACACTTTTTCCCATAGGTGCCACCATCTTTGCTGGCGGGCTGAGCTGTAACCTGTGGTGAGTTTGTTGGAGCGGGCTGGAATCAGCTGTGTTTAGCACAAGACAGGCCCAGCCTCTCCTAACAGAGGCCATCAGCAGCTTCCTTGCCACCAAAACCTCACCACCACCATCCAAGGCATTGAAGTTCAGTTTTGCTTTTCAGACAATGATAAATCAGAGTTAAGTCTTCTGAGCTCCATGGAGTTAAGTTACATCAGTTTAAAAACAGCTCTGGATGAGAAGTGGACGGACCCCCCAGGCATCCTCTCATGAGATACTGACACTTGGGGTACAGACTGTTGGCCTAATGCCACAAGACGTTGCTGAAACAACAGATTTATTATTTCATTTGGCAGTTGCATGCAACTATGGTAATAAAATGCTACCATAGACTAATGAAGTATTTTCACAAACTAACTAAGTTGAAAAGCATGATTTGCACATCCTAACTTGATCATTTTGCCAAGAAAATGTTTCAAATTACAATCTACATTTAAAAAATGTCCCTTTGTTTTGCATGAAACCTGAAAAAAATGCCAGTTTTCTGCAAAGCTAATAAAAATGTATTTCTCTCAATTTAGTTCACTCTCTCTAATTCCATCTAATTTAAGTTTGCTGGCACTTCAGATTTCTTTTATGTGTACTGGCTCTCCAGTGTTCCATTAAAAACATAATTGTAGTTTAAAAGATGAAGCTATTGAAATGTAAAGATGTTATCAGATTAAAGATAATGTAGATTCTTTAGACCCTGGTTACTCATCTAATCCTGGTAGCAGATGTTTCAGTTCTATCTTCAAGCTATTGTGATGTGACCAGGGGGACAAAAAGAGACTTCCAGTTTGCCTGCGTGATTGGAATTTATTTTCACAGTTGATAGCTGGAAACCAAAAATCCTGAAAGTGCTTATCTTAAGATACAATAAACCTAGCAACAGAAAAGTACTTTACCTGGGAAAATGGAATTTACTGCCTGAATTCCTCTGACTTACTTTGTGATATTGTAGCTCTTGACTTGTAAATATGTAATATATATGCGTGTAGTTTATAATTTATGTATTATGTAGTATATAATATGTAATTAATATATGAGAATATGATGATATAATAATACATCTCTATCAGCCTGCAGTATACACTCTTAATGTCTGATTGTGCTCTCAGTTTGCTTTTGTAAAAATGTACATTTACAGTGAGTTATAACAATGAAACATATATCACCCCTTGTGTGAGGTATGTACAGTATTTAATATCTGTGAATTTGTGCTTATCTTTTAGGTATGTGTATATGTGAATAACAAAGGATAATCATCAATGTGATTAAAAGATCTGATTTTACTTTCATTATTTAGCATCACAAAACCAGAAAGTCACCAACTTCTTCTGAAATATAAAAACAAAGTAAGTTTGATTACATATGCGTGTGACTGTGTATTCATCAAAGTTGAATTGAGAAGTACTCTCCAATGACTGTTCTCAGCAAGCAGTTTATCTGAAAACATGTACTTTTGTCTGAAAATTACTTTTTAATTTGTTTTTGAATTACTTTCAATTATTAGGTCACTGTTATTCAAAAGCAGTAAAAGATTGTGTCTGATCGTTGAGTAATGGTATTCAGTTTGTTTGGACAAACCCATTTCCCTGCAGCAATTTGAAGTACTGCTGGTGAAAGAAGGAAGCAAGTTCATCTGCGTGTTACAATTGCGTGGGCTAAACACCCAAGTCTTCGCTGGCTTAGGTCCATTGAACTGGAGTATCTCCACTGACTTCACTGTCATTGTAAACTGGATATCATTCCACATACTTACATGTATTAATAGCTTCAGGTATACTATTTACAGACAACTTAAAAGGCAGAGTGGAGAAATTAAAATTGAAGCTTGGCTTAGTGGCCTCAGAAAAGTATTTAACTGTTCATGGTTCATTTTGCTTGCAGGTAAAATAGGTATATAATGTTCACGTCTTTGATGAGCAAACCAGGGCCTGATTCTTTACAAATAGTGAGGCAAATCTGGCATGACACTTGACTAGATGTTATGCTTGCCCCCCTTCACCCTTTTCCACTGAAAAACAAGCTAAAGGTTTGGAATTTGCTATCGGACATGACTACTTGAATGAAAACTTTTTCACAGCTGTTGGTTTCTCCTAGGGTCCATATATTTTCCCAGTAGTGTTTTTCCTCACAAAAAAGATGATGGCTCTTCTAGGCTGTCTATAACACAGATTATAGCACAGATACAGTAAGTGATTTTATTAGCATTATCAGAAATTAGTTTTGTCAAACAATTTTAGTCTGAATGATGCTCACTCTCCCTTATAACTTACATATCCAGAGTATTTTGTATCTTAGTGCAGTGGTTTGACTGTGGCTTGATGCCAGGTGCCTACCCAGCTGCTCTATCACTTCTCTTTCCTCCTCTCAGCTGGACCAGAAGGAAGAAAATAAGATGAAACTCGTGGGTTAAGACAAAGGCAGTTTAGTGAAAAGCAAAGCAAGGCCATGTGTGGAAGCAAAAGAAAACAAAGATTTATTCTCTACTTCCCATCAGCAGGCAATGCCTGGACCCTTTTTGGGAATCAGGGCTCCAAATGTGTAGCGGAAGCTCCAGAGAACAAGAAGATGCCCCTCCCCTCACCCTTCCTCCTTTTTTCTAGCTTTATTGTTAAGCTGATGTCACATGGCATGAAATATCACTTTGATATCAGTTTGTGTCAGCTGTCGTGGTTGTGTCCCCTCCCAAGATCTTGCCCACCCTGTCCCACTGCAGGGGGAATGTTGGGAAAACAGCCTCGTGCTGTGTGAGCCCTGCCCAGCAGCAGCCACAACACGGGTGTGTGATCAGCACCTTTCCAGCTCTCAGTGCAAAGCACAGCATTGGGAGGGCTGCTATGGGGAAAATTAACTCCAGCTCAGTCAGACCCAATACACTTTGAAACAAGAAAAATACTCTTTTGCTGTTGGCAGACACATGAATAATCCACTACATTTGAGTTTCACTTACTCTGCACCTTAGTCAGGAGACACAATTTTTGACCGACTTCTCTTTGGAGATGAGGAAGCATTTCCTGGAGGTGAATAATTGTCTCTTTGATGCCCATGGTTTTCAAATATTTTGTCAGAGAAGAACAACAATGTAATTGCATGCAAGTGGGTGGAGCTGGGACAGGAATAAAGATGACCCAGTTTCTTTCTAGTGACCTGCTAACAGTAGAGGAATGTATCTTGGCATCATTCAAAGAGTAGGAGAGAAAATCTCCTTCCAGTTCTGGCAGGTTCAGACAAGATCTTGTAACAGGGGCATGGGAGAGCAAGAAGCTGAATGAGAAGCTGCCCAAGCTACCCTGTGAATGTGCACTGAAGAGGTGTGGGCAACCCTTGTATCTACAGGCCTTGTTTTGACATGGTAACAACAAACTGTGAGCTTATTTTAGTTTAGAAAAGGAAGTAAAATGTGTCCCAATCTCAAATCGTCAGAGCAAACATGAGAAGGATGATTCTCACTGTGCAGACAATGAGCTACAAGGAAGCCTGATTTACAGGAAATGTGTGAGGGAAACAAAGGGATTGCTTGTCCCTCCTGAGTCCCAGACGTGTGTTTGGGTGCAAGAGCATTCTTCTTCATTTATAATCTGTATTTCTGAGGGAACCAACTGTGTTTTCTCAAAAAAAAAAAAATAATAAAAATCAACACACACACCCCCAAACCCCAAACCCAACAAAAGTATTTATTTACTCTTTGTTGATTAAAGTTCTACCACTATTCTGTGCCAAAATTTGACATACATCAAATCAGAAGTTTGGCATCCTTCACTTATCTGTCGCCCCATCATTGAATTATCTGAGCAGCAATGAAATAGAGAGCTGGAAGCCAATACCTCTACTTTTAACTACTACTTTGACCAAGATTTACAGATAATGGAATTTTTATAGATAAATGAATGAAAATTAATAGAGACATAGCTGTGAAAATTAAATAATCTAGAGTTTCAGCTGGATGGAGAAAACTGTCATGAAATGTGCTGGGGAAATGTAATAAGCATTTTATAGTGTGTTTGTCAAAGATAAAGTATGTTTTTAACTACAAATCCTGGAAGTTCATCCAGCATTATCTTAGTAATAAGTTTGCTGTTCAGGTTTGGAAATATTAGCAATTAATGTTAATTATTCTATATACACAATGTAGATACTGCTGAATCCTGTAGGAGCAGTCAGTAAGTATAAAGAGGAAGTCCTCACAAAGTTTTCTACATGGAAAAATAAGGAATGAAAAGCCATTGCAGTTAAGGACTGTATAGAAAGTCTCTATAGGTAAATTCATTAAGAAGCTGAGTGTAAATTCCCCAGGCATACCCACTCCCTGTTCATGGATTTTCAGTCTAGTCATGCTTGCTGCAGAGTGCAGGATCAAGAGATCTGCTGATACCCCTGGAATCATTATTCTTTGTGAAAGCATGCTAACCACAAACTACAGGATTTTCAGATATGAAATTGCATTTTGAATTGTATGAATTTGTTACTGTTCCATAAAAAATAACTGTGAAATTGCCAAATACACCTGATCTTCCTCAGCAATACATAGATAAATAATAGGTAAAAAATAGGTAAATAATAAATAAATAAAATCTGATTATAAAGAAGGCAATTATAAAGAAATTCAGTCCCTGCACATGTGTGAAGCAGAAGTCAATGCTTACTGCTGCAGTTTCCTGTGACATCTAAGATGGGCTAAGCCACTGCACCATATCCTCTGCTTTTCTCTAGCTGCCCATCTCTGCGGTTCCTTCTCCCCCTCTCACACTTGCTTTTCGCAGCTGCTTTGTACCAACACAGCTACTTGCGTGCCCACTCGCTGAACTGGGGTTTATTGCAAGGGTAGCTTTCATCTGGGTTCGTGCCTTGGCCCAGGGGATGAGGAACCACATGGGATGCTTTCACCCGAAGAGCAGAGGATGGCTCTGGGGCAGGAGCAGGGAGCAGCAGAGGTGGGGGTAAGGCAGGGCCACTCCTTTCAGTGGCAGCCTCTGCCTGACTCGCTTATGGGCCTGCTGTGTCAGTTAATGCAATCATTTCCTGTTCTAAATTTAGTGAAAGTGGTAATGCCAGATATTGCTGTGTGGTAACTGCTAGCAAATTCCTCTCGTTTGAAATAATAAGCACTAAATGTGCAGCCAGTTAGACTTATGTTGTTATATATTCAGATTTTGTTGAGGGCTGAGTCGCAGGAGCAGGCCCACTCTTAACAAGCCTGTGGCATTTATTTTAATTCAGTCTGTGGGGATGAACCTGTGTTACATCTTTCTCAGAACATAGTGCTCTTGTTCCAGTATTTAATATGCAGGCTTTTTTTAATGGAGATTCACTTTAGAAGACATAAGATATCCCTTCAAAAAAGGAGTACAAATTAAACCTTATGTCAGTTAGTGTATGCATGCATGATTGGAAGGTGACTTAATTCCCAGTCTCACCCATCTGCCACTTATATACATCTCAAAGAAACAGTGCTTAAATTACAAACCCTGTAAAACACTCCTGGGTACTGAGAAACTCTGTGATCTGTATGGGAGAAGAAGTCAGGCAGGACCTGATGTCTGAATAAAAGAAGTTTACTTATTTCTGGGCATCCAAAAAAACCAAAACAGAAGTTGATTTTTTTTTTCTGTAAGACACTGTGGTCTAGTTCACAAGTGGTTGACAAAAAGTTCTTATAATATCACAGTTTTTACCACATCCCTTAACATTTTTGGAGTTTTTTTTACTGTGAAAGGGCAGAATTTGAGAACATTTTCATTCATTTGACTTCAGTAAAACAAAAGTGGAAGGAGAAAATGCATGTCATTCCAGGCTTCCTGTCTGAAGACATCTGGCTCTTTATATGGTTGCTTAAATCAGTGGTTCCCAAAGTGAGGTTACAAATCAGTGAAGGCTTACCAGGCCATAATAAGAGGTGGGAAAATATATATTGCTAGGTTAGTAGGTAGAAAAGATAGATTTTTACATTAAAATATTTGTGATAAAAGTATGTGAAGATTAATGGTAATCTGAGCCTGTCTTTAAGTTTGTTGACACAGACATAAGAAAAATACTCATAGGAGACAATATTTTCTTAGGGAGCTATTGAAAATGTTTTACTTAATTCACCGTAAAATTACCTCACTGTATATAGACTATACATTTCAGGGTTCTCTTCTATTTTTCTCTTTTATCTTTCTCTTCCCTTTTCTCTCTTTTCTCGTTTATCTCTCTCCTCTCCTCTCCTCTCCTCTCCTCTCCTCTCCTCTCCTCTCCTCTCCTCTCCTCTCCCTAAAGCAAGTGATTAGTTGGGAAACTTCTGTAAAGCTTATTTTTATATATTTGAATAAGGTAACTGAACTGGAACAGGCTGCCCAGAGAGGTTGTGGAGTCTCCTCTGGAAACTTTCAAAACCCATGGGGATGCAATCCTATACAACCTGATCTAGGTGAACCTGCTTTAGCAGAGGGGTTGGACTAGATGATCTCCAGAGGTCCCTTCCTAGCCCAGAGGTCCTTTCCAAACCCTACCATTCTATGATTCTGTACAGAGCAGTATTAGTAGTGCATTTTCTTCTGAACAGCCCTGCCCATCAAGTATGTGCACAAGAAATCACAAGCAGAAAGGATTAAAGACAAGGAGTCACTGGGATAAGAAAATCAGGGCAAATCACAGGCAAGGAGGCTACCTGAGATAAGAAAGTTCTGGAAGAAACTTCCCCTTTATTCCCATGTTTGTAGTTCACAAAGTACTGAATGTTGCATGGGGAGAGAAGCTACTATGACCTGTTGTTTTTTTCACAGACTTCTATTGGCTGTTTAAGGAGAAACACAGTACTGGGAAGCTAGTCAGTCCCACCTGAGAAGAGATGAGGTAGTCAGCATACAGATTGATGCCAAACACCAGAGGACAGCAAGGTCCTACTTCTGCAGACAGACAAAAACGTGTATGCTGAGGCATACTATGTTCATGAGGTTTAAGACCACAGTCTAGTATGGCAGGCCTGAACACAGTAGTCCAACAAGTACCCAGTAAGGGAAACTTTACTGTAGGACTGGAACAGTTACTGAAGTTTTATAAAACTCATATCAAACTTCATCATAAGGCTGTTTAAATACCTAGAATTCCTACACAGAAGATCTACAATCAATATAAACTGGTCTAGTTTTTATTTGAATAATGGGATCTTTAAGTTTTGATGACCTCCTTGTCTCCCAAATTAGAGTTTCAGCAAGTGAATTTTGCAAGCTTTCTTCTCTAACTGATGGCAATTCCAAAGGGTATTGTGAAACTAACTTGGGATCTGCACAAAATACAAGTTAGTTTCTTTCCAGTGTATTCCAATTATGACATCTTCTTGGCTCAGTGGTATCTAATGGTGCCAAGATAGCTTCTAACATTTTTTGAATAATTGGATGATTTCACAATAGTATCTAAAGTCATCTGATTTTTCTTGGACAACTGATCCTTGGACAAAAATCTTGGCCCAAGATTTTTCATGTGACGGAATAATGACTTAACTGCAGATGTAATGTATGTTGCCTGCTTAGAAATTGTATTCAAAACCTTGTTAAACCCACCAAATTGAATTAGTTATGTTTTTAGGAGACCGGGGAAATTGTGTTACATAAAAGATAAGTTCATTCCCTTAGTAGAATTCATTTCTCCAGCAACGATAGGTCCCCAGGTATTTCTATGATCACTTGCACCTATTAGTCAAGGAAAAGGACCATCAGCCTGACCCAAAGATAAAGCAGAGCCGATTTTCAGTGTTAGAGCCACAAGAACGTTAAACAGGTCAAGTATTTGGGCATTTCTACCTCGTAAATGATTAACTCTGTTTTCCAAAATAAAACATGCAAGGTAATCACCATTTTTGCAGGGGTGATTAACATATGCTACTGCACACTCATATGACTTTTCAGCTCTGCATGCCTGATGTTAGGCAACTAAACAAAGGTAGATCTCTGAAATGGCAAACATCCACTCTTGTCACTGACGTTCTCCCATGCGAAAAAGAGGCTGTTTCATTTCAGTATCTAAATTCAGATGTGGATGTCTAAATCTATTCTGTTATAAGAAAATTACTTTGAAAATTCTGGTCACAGCCACTTTAGGATTTTCTTTTTTAATGGTAGGATTTTCAGGATTTTAAGGCTGAGAGGGATTAAACCATCCAAACCATAGAAGGACATTTCCGTTCCATCAGGTCATCAGGTACACACAAAAGGAAGAAAACAAATCATGTGAGCTAGCTGGACATTATTTAAAGGCAGCAATAAGTAATAGCAAAGCCACTAGATATTCTTTAAGGCCTCTATTTAATGTTGACAATGTAAAGAAAGCCTCAGGAAAAAAGAAAAAAATATTTTTTTCCTCTCTTAATCAATAAAAAAGTAAAGAGTGAGTGGTAAGATTGGACCTACTGTTTCTGTAACATGTGATGCTCTGAAACATTAGTTTCATTTATGTAAATACACATACACATTTTTTAATAAATCATCTTAAAATTCAAAGCATATTTTCATAATCTTATTTTTTATTTGACTTGCTATTTCAAGAAATTCAACCAATGTCCAAAATGTTTAAAATTCTTTTTAGGCATATTAATTGTATTTCAATTTATATCTAAATGCACCCTGACATAATTCAACATTAACAAAAATACTAACTAGTGCAGAAGAAACATGTCATAGAATATTTGTGGTAGTTTCTCTTCTGTGTGCTGCCAGCAGTTCCAACTGCAAAGGGGGCTACTAAGGCTGGGGATGGTTCAGCACGGGGGATTATTTTACAGAGCTTTAAATGATATCTTCGCTTCCTCTGATCTAGAGATAATCATCATCATTTTCCATAATTCACATTTTGGTAAACTGAGAAGATTGTATAATTCCTTTTAGAAACATTACATGTATAGCTGCTTTGTTGATCTCTGCCAAAGTTCCCAAGAACATCCGAGGAGGAAAAGCGTTTCACGGCTTATTATGATCACATCAGTGAAGTATTAGGGAAAGCGATTCTCTGATTTGGAAATTCAAAATTCATGTGATTTAAGCTAGGCCTTGGCATGCCAGAATGCCAAAATTCTGAGGGCTGCAGCATTCCACTAAATAAAACAGTAGTTACTAAAATGCTCTTTTGAACAATCTCATCCTAATTGCTTATTTTGTAGCAAGTTACCAGCAGCATCCGTTGTGTACAGTAAAAAGTTTATAAAAAGAACTTTCCATTTCTAAAAGTAAACAAATTGGTTTTGCAATGTGATTAAGTTTAAAAAATAAAGCATCCCATAATTACTGAAAAAAAACCTTTTCAGAGACTTTGTAGTATTTTCTGGTTACACCAGAACATGTAAATAAAAGCTGTGGCCAACATAAAAATATTGAAGCAAAAGTGTTGCAATATGAAGGAAAAACTATTACATGAGATCACAGACGCTATAATTATCAAATTGTATTTACAATTCGAATGTGCCAACTTCAGTTCTTGTTTCTATAAAGCTATTAAAATTTCTACGTCACAGGCACAGCTGCAAAACTCCAGCCCTTCATTGACTTCAGGAGAATGAGATTTCAGTTAACTCTGTTAAACTGGATATTTTACTTCAGAACTCTGGAAATTAAATATATAGTGAATGTTCAACTTTAATAACCTTCATGAGTCTATTTTATTTGGAAAGATATGCACAAAAGAATTAGTGTAAGAGCAGAGCCTCCAGCATTTTTAGTGTAGTCCTGTCAGTCTTTCCATTCTAAATCCTTACTTTGAGGTGTTTTTTAGTATACAGTAACATTTGGCAGAGAAGCTTTTAGTGCCAGGAAGATTTAAAAAACCCGACAAACAAAAGCCTAACTAATATAACTGTTCTATGTTACAGGACACAGAAAACGAAATGAAGTCTGTCTCCTACCTCCCCCAACCTGACTGCCTTACAAAGAGCCTGGCTTTTGATACATTATGAATCTCTCTGGCCTCTCATGGGCCAGAATTGAAGAGTTGGCGACAACAGGAAAGAATAAATGACAAGACTAAAAGTTAATTACTTTCGTAATAAACGATGAGTTCATATATTTGTAATGAATTATCTAATTAATTTATTCAACATGTATCCATAATTTGAAGTGAATCAACATTAGATAAGGGCCTAGTCAATGTATTATAGCTGGGTTAGGAACATATTTTGGAAAGCCTCGGGAGCTGCAGCAGCTTCTGGGATGCATTAGGGAGTGGTAGAGCAGAGCTTGCTGCTGGACCCAGCAGCTGCATCTCATTCCGTTTTCCTTGGACTGTGCAGCTGCTGCCTTTGCAAAAGCAAGCCCAAGGGTGTGGTGTCCCAGACCTTGGAAATTGTGGCCAGCCCATGCGTTCTCCCAACGAAACAAGGACTTTTCAACACCTACTTAGCATCAGCAGGAGCCCTCCCTAGTGGCCTCATGGTCAGGATCCCACACACTCACCTCTGTGCCTAGGCTTGACTTCTGGTCAGGAACAGCTTGAAAAAAATGTACCAGACAGAGTCCAGCTACATGGCAAGATGGACCAGCTCATGAACAGAGCTGAAAATGAGCCCATAAAAAAAATACATAGCTGTCAGAGAAGTGACTTGAGCCAGTAGACCAAGTGCTGCATGATTGCTGCTGCCAACAACGGCATTATGGTAGGAAATTATAGCCAAGGCAAAGGGAAAGGAAGGAGCCGTCCCCATCAGCCACAGTATGACTGCAGGTCAACTGGTGGAATGAGGAAACTCAGCCTGGGGAGATTCTCATCTGAGCTTTCCTAGCCTCATGCAGACAACTTCAGGAAGGAAACACAGTGTACTTTCGTCTGCATTAACTGCAGAAACTGATTCTTAAAAGCCCACTGAAATGAGCACATATAAAAGCATCCACAGTATTTGGTTGAAGAAATCCAAAGACCAGATTTTTTTGCTTTTAAACCTTTTTAATTTTTATGCTCAAGTTATTATATGACATCGTATAGCTAGCAGCTTGGCATAAACATGTAAATAATGAGATAGCCAGCAATAATAAATTACTGCGATAAAGAATTACTTGTAATAAGAAGTCAAAACTAAAGCCCAAGCTCACCATGGTCAAAGTAGTTTCAACTGCATTATGGATCAGAAACTGAGTGCCAGGAAAACTGTTAAAAATTAAACAGTTTGTGCCAAGGCAGCTGAAGGAAAGTCCTTTCTATGGATTATTTTTTTACCTGATCAGCCAAATATAGAACAGGATGGAGCACAAAAATGTTGTATAAAGAATTTCTTCCAGTGTTTCTTCAAGAACATACATAAATGTGGCAGTTCAGGAAGAAATATCGTACGGAATCTAATACTCCAGCCTAAAAATACCCCAAGCCTACAACACTTTTATACCATTAAAACATACATTCAACAAACAATTTGAAAGAAAATAATCACCTCTTCTCTATGTTTTCAGGCCAACACAAGGAAATGAAAAGCTAACATACTGTAATGGAGTTGAGGATAGGTGCAATTACATACCAGTTTGTTTCCAGGAGAATCCAAGCACCATTCAGGCTTATGTACTCTTTAGGATTTGCAGATTTATTTTCAAAATCTGCAAAGGGGGGTGGGAAATCATTTCACCTTGGGTGGGCCACCCAGTAACATATATGTAGCGTTGTGCTATAATTGGCCTTATCATAGGACCTCAGCCTATCTGTTATGGTATTTCTTTGCCTGTTTTGCTTACCTTTCATGCTTTCTTATCTTATTATAACCCAAGTGTTTCCCTGGGGCAGTTCTCATTCACCAGCCAGTATCTCTAACTCTTGTTAAGCATTAATTAAACTGAAGGTAGGTGGCCATCAGCTGATACTGGAGCTGGTTCTTGAACTGGGGATGTTGCTTAGTTCAGCAGATTTTAAGCAGATCACCTGCACTCCTGGCCAGATCAAGATGCAGCTCTTTCCCCAGCTGGGATTGCTCACACTCCCACTAAGCTAATTCAAGTGAATTGAGATAACTGCTGGACACCCAGAATACTGCTGTTACTGTCAGTCCCTGCTAGGAGATTCTTGGGTTTGTGAAGCTTATAAGAGCTTAGGAAATACAATTTTTTTTATTTTTATTTTTTCCAAAGAGCATCTCATTTCACTATTGGCTCATCACTATTAATGGTATGTGATTAGTCACATATGCCTAACAACATTTTCCACTTGACTGCCCAGATGCCTGAGGGCTTTTAAAGAGGGGAAAAAGGAAGGACAGTTATAAAATACTGAATAATCAACAGAAGTAGCATTCTTGAAAGAGTTTCTTATTGCTGTATATTAGAGTATATTAGTACATTATATTAGAGTATATTAGAGCATGTACTCTGTAAAACTCTGTGCACCATAATATATCTAGAGTTACATTCCACTGTTTCAGTTACAGATGAAGTTACTTAAATTAACATTTTCATCGTTTTATTCTAGGTAGAAATTGGGTTGTTTGTTTTATAACACACTAATACCCGTGCTTTGTCTTTCTGTCTGAGCATGCACAGCTAATTTGGGTGTTCCCAATTTCAACTCAATGGCTTGCTCATGTTGATTATATAATGACACATATTTCCAAGACTGTGGTTGGGTGCAGGTGCTAAGATCAACTTCTTGGAGTTTTGATTCTCAGGAGGATCTTCAGAAAATGAAGCATCTGTGGTTAGGTTTATAATTATAAATCATGCAATGAGATCATCGTAAGTCTCTTTGTTTTCATAATAACAGCATGTAACATTTTAAAGCACATAGATTGTATACTGGAAAAAACATTGAACAGGAAGCATCCCAAGGTAAAGTGGCCTGAACATTTTTGAATTGCTAATTTTTATATACTTGGAGGTGTTTTTAAAGTCCTCTCATCTCTATTTTTAAGGCAACTCCTTGACAGATTGTTTCCAACACTTTTCAAAGGAAATATATAAACTGTACTGCAAAAGCAATACCTAAACTAGGCACTAATGGAAGAATCTTCATTTAAGAAGTGTGAAAAATCTGTAACCACTTTATTATTCTGTAATAAAAATCACCTTTTAGTGGCATTGCTACCTTTCTTTTTTCTCATTAAGGAAGTGGCAGTTTGTACACAGTACCATTTGCTCTACATGATACAAATGGAAATAATAAGCTAGAGGCTAAATATTTACTTATTACATTCTTCCCCTATATGTTATTCACCAAGTCATGCAACTTGCAGTTTTACATAGGAAGATGATTAATGATTAACCAAAGGTTACATCAAATTCCCTGAACAATCCCATAGAGATTGCTGCAAAAAGGCTAATGTTTATTAGAGGTGGGTATGCACACAAAGATTATATCCTCTTTTTTTGGCTGAATTCCTCCTGTGTCCAACATATTCTTTTCTTCCACATTTTTTTTTGTTCTACAGTATTTGGTAGATACTGCAAGAGAAAATTGGTAGTCCATGCGTGAGAACCTCAAAATTCTTTACAAAATCTTTTTAAAAGAAATAATACTTTATCATAACCCCAAATACTTTCAAATAATAATTAATTCAAAATAAATGTTTCATCGTAACCTGGAAAATTTCTGATTTTTTTAAGGGTGGCAAGTGTTTCCCACAAGATGATTTGCTCATCCACACTGTTTTCTACAAAAAAAAACAACCAAAGAAACAACAGTTTTAATGAAATTTTCATGCCCTAAATGGTAAGAACAGCTGATAAAGTAAAAGGTGTGCCTCTACAGCATGACTCACCATGCAGGGACTCCTGTGTGCCAGGCAATGGTCATTTGGCTTGAGTTTCTGTATGCAAGGGCTGTTCTGACGTGAACAATGATGCTGAGAGGCATGGTGGTGGTGACGGCAAAGGGAAAATGACAGAAATATGTCTTAGCATAACGTGGAGAGAAATGGGAGTCCAGCGCAGGCAGGTGACAGTGATGGGCAGGACAGGGATGTACTCCATCGTACACCATCTGGCCACACTGTTCCATTCAGTTGGGTGGAAAAAAAATGTCCTCCATGTGATGAGGCAGGGAAAAGACTTCTGCTGAGCTGGAAAGGAATATAGTCTTACAGAATTAGTCCCACCAGAAAATGTCAGTTCTGCAGAGCTTCTCAAGGAGAGTGGCACATCCTTCCCTGAACACATCCTCTCAGGTACTTCATTTACCATGTACATGCCCAAAATTTGTCACTGTGAATCTATCAGCTACCCAAGCACAATGCCAGGCACTTCATGATCTGTTGACCACTTTCCCTTAGTGAATCTAGGAACAAATCATTGTCATTTTTGTTTTGATGGAATGATCTATGGGAAAGCTGAATCTTACATTTGCTTCATCTTCTGATCTGGGTGCATGCTTCACTCTCTGACATGTGTCTAATGCTTATACTGCTATGCCACACCATGTACTCCACAGAACATTTCTTCTGAAACCAAACTAACACTTATTTTCTTAATTTTGTCCTCATTTAAAAGTCAAGGCAAAATGTTTAGGTTTAGGAGGTTTAGATTGGACATTAGAAAAAATGTCTCCACTGAAAAGGTTGTCAAGCATTGGAACAGGCTGCCCAAGGACATGGTTGAGTCACCATCCCTGGAAGTATGTAGAAGATGTGCAGATGTGGTGCTTAGTGACATGGTTTAGTGGTGGGCTTGTCCGTGACAGGTTAACAGTGGTACTCAATGATCTTAAAGGTCTTTTCCAACCAAAACGATTCTATGATTCTATGTATAATGGCAGGAACATGCTTACAGAAATTTACAGACTTTTATCATATAAAAATAAAACATCTTTCATATACTTATATACATGCACACACATTTTAATATACCACACTGAAACAACTACAATCTTATTCCTAAAGAGATGGCTCCATGTCTACTTGCATCACAGCAAGTTTCTGTGCCACAATTGCAAATGAACTAGTAGATGACAAAGGTGAGGCTGAAGTGAGTATGTTGCCTTCTCAGCGATTTCTATATTATATAGTCAGCCATGTGACTGAAAGGTTGCTAAAGATACCTGGACTTAAAAATAGTAAGTGACAAGTATAAATTCAAATTATTTTAGAGGCTACAGGAAGAAAGCAGGAAGTCACAAACTGTTATGTAGAGTTCTAAGTATCTGAGAGATTCACTGAGTCACAGAGTTGATGGCATTAAAAGATAGCTCCTTGTTTCCGTACTGCTAGTGTGGAATTATTTCTTATACTACTTTCTCCAATGTTTTAATCCACTCTTATATTAGTATTTTCTATTTATACTTATTTTTCTTAAGTGTGTTACATTGATTTTGCATTTCAGCATACCACAAAGGCTCCTATAATCATTAGGGTATAAACTAAGCATGCAAAAATACCCCATAGTCCCAAGTTGAGATGTTACAAGGTAAAGCCACAAAATGCCATGTAGACTTCTAGATATTTATTTGAGAGGTTCACTGAGTCACAGGGTTATTAAGACACCACTAAGATACCTGTTTATGTGTGTGAGTAGTCCCCCTAAATATAACACAAATGCCCATCTTGGTTCTAGAAAGTTTTGGTGCTTAAAACACTGTTTTATATTCTTTGCCATATGTCTGATCTCTCTTGATCAGCAGCACCCTGAAATGGGAAATATGTCCAGGTAAACAGTCAAGGCATGATGTTTTAAAAGAGCTTCAATGCTGCATTATAAATGGGAATTTTTTAAAAAAACAAAACAAAACAAAAAAAAAACAAACAAAAAAACAAGCCAGAAAAAAAGAGAAAAAAAAAAACAACCAAAAATCCACAAACAAACAAAAAACAACAACCAAACCAAACAAAAAACTGAAAGAAATATCCCTCTTGCATACAGAGTGAAAGTCAACCTGAGCAGAAAGCTAGCACAAAATCTGTGCACTCCTTGAATTCAGTGTACATAAATAGCTCCATTACTTAAATGGAGCGTAATATTTGGGGATTGCATTTGTAAGGCAAACACCATGCAGGTTTCTCTGTTCTTTCATGTAATAGTATGGATCATCTCATTGCACTGGATTTTGAAATCACATCGAACATTCCCTCTTCTAGTAATTAATATCTGTGGTCTCCTGTGAAATATCTGCATTTTCCTATTACGAAACTGTTTCCATTAATTTACTAGAAAACTCCAGCTCTAACAACTGAATTGCTCATATCAGTAGCATTCTTCCATGATGTTTCTAGCTTAATTATTAAGAATAATAAGATATGCACTCTATGTGATGTTTTAACTATTTTCATTGGATGATTCCTAAAACAGTTTACAGATTACTTAGCACCAGTGTAAATTGTTAGGTTCAAAAGATGGCTGAGTTTGTAACCACGAGTGATTAGTAAGGTTCCAGAGAGACAATTAGGAAGATACCTGTGTGTCCTGCCTGAAATTTTCCACTTAGAACATCTGAAATTTTAACACTGTATTTCAGAATGGCTCCTAAAATGCTCCTAAAGCTTCCTGTTGACAGCTTCAGCCCTCACTGAGGTGCATCATACTCCCACTGTGCTGTTCTAAATAGAAAGAACCATAGTTTGTAAAGACTAAAATTTCATTTTAATTCACATTAAATCTATCTCTTTTTTGACTAAAAGTGTCAGGTTTATAACTTCACAATGACTAGTTGAACATCTGAGCTGATTTCCTGCAACACCTAACTTATTATAATTATACAACTTATTTGAAGCTTATATACAGTACACCAGATTTATTCAATTAAAAATAGGATTGGCACTTTGCTAGAGTTTGGTTAGTCTATGATTCCCACTGGTGTTTGTCAGGGTTTATGGTCAGGGAAGCCCACTAGACCTATAACAGATGCTCTCTGTTAAACCCCCTCCCCAAAGGGGAAGATAAAGGGAATAAGGGAGAGAAACTTAGTAACTAGAAAAGGAAACCAGAACAGCTTTAATGAAAATGAGGAAAATAATAATAATAATAATGGAATATATACAAATATATACAAACCCAGTATCGAACCCAACCCCCCTGATG